>JAADXZ010000109.1:0-42631 GCA_023338055.1 Phytopythium mirpurense
CCGCGGACAGACGAGCGCGTGCGGAAGTGCGTGGGGAAGCTGCGCGCGTGCGTCGAGAACATCAAGAAGAAGGAGCACCGCGAAAAGCGACTGGCGATCCTGGACAGCTGGGACATCAGACTCAAGGGAGCCCGAGGCGGCGGCAAGGCGAAGAGCAGCAGCGAGAAGGGCGGCAAGAGCAGCAAGAAACGCAAGTTTTAGCGCGGCTGGTGGCGAATTCGGACCAGTACTCGACGCTGAGGGCCATCCGTCTGCGAGTCACGGCATGATATCTTCGCGTGATCGAGTAATCAGACTGTCACTCAGAGATGCCCTACTGCAGCTTCAATGACTCGCACGAGTGCTCTCTGTTCAGTTGTTCATTCGCTCCCCACCCAAGTGGCGCAATGACTTGGCTATAGTATAAGTAGGCTTGGTTTAGTGGGTGCACATTGCCACTGGGTTGGTTGGGTGTACCCATCGTGCGCGCGTTGTAATGTGTACGCCAGTCGTGACTTGGAAATTGTATACCAGTCAGAATGCGAAAAAGTGTACCCACGAAATAAGTCGGTGCGCACGTCCATCCACCGTCTACAGTACGTAACGACCGCCCGCCCGCCCGACCCGCCGCTTCGCGCCCTCATTCTCATTTCCCAAGTCGCCAACAGCCGCCGAGTCCCCCCACACCCACGCTACTGTAGCAGACACTCACACCCCACACCCATCGAGTCGACGTTGTATCGAGCCATCACCATGAAGTCGCAGGAGCACGGCGTGGCGCAGACGCTGAGCGAGGTGAGCGGCGTGGTGGTGCGGCAGAAGATGCAGGCGGGCGAGGTGGTGGCCCAGGCCGTGTTCGGCATCCCGTTCGAGGCCAAGAACCGGTACAAGGTGCACCTGCTGCCGCCCAACAAGGTGGTCAAGAACGCGCCGGACGACCCGGACGGGTGGGAGCCCAAGGCCGAGGAGCTCGAGGCGCTCGACACGTTCCTGTTCGCCAAGGAGGAGAGCGGCTGCCTGTCGCGCACGTGCCTCACGTGGCTCGGCTGCGGCTCGCTGCGCCCGCTGCGCTTGCGCTTCACGGTGGCCGAGGACTCTGGCGACGTGTACGTGGTCGACCGCCCGTTCAAGCTCGGCGGCTGCTGCTGCATGCCGCTCGAGATGAACCTCGCCTACGCCGGCGGGGAGGGCGGGCCCGTGCGCATCGGCCGCGTGCGCGAGGACTTTGAGCCGTACTTCGGCCGCTGCTGCTCGGCCTGCTGCCTCGCCACGACCTACACGGACATCGACCGCGCCCTGCCCGACGGCTCGTACGAGACGCGCTACTCGCTGCGCACCAACACGAGCTGCTGCGGCCGCGTCAACAACTGCTGCGGCGCCACGTGCTTCAAGAACGACGCCGTGTACGATGTGCTGGACACCAAGGGAGAGATCGTCGCGCACCTGCAGCGCACCTACGGCGGCGGCTCGGGCGCCTTCTGCAAAATGTGCTGGGACGTCAGCCAGTACGTGCTCGAGTTCCCGCGCGACTCGACGCCCGAGGACCGCATGCTGCTCCTCACGGGCCTCTTCCAGGTCGAGTACCAGCTCTTCGAGGCCCAGAAGAACCAGTGAGCATGCGTGAACGAACCCTAGCGCGACCGTCCGGCCAGCAAGACGGCACGCACTGGCGCTGCAGCTGTGGGGGCTTCTCACTGTCAACTTGAATATGCATTGACACGTTCCCTCGACGCTATGTGGCATGGCGTGCCGTGACGCCTCCCCGCGTTACCAAACCCGCCTGGACTCGACTGACCCGCGACACCTCGTTGCGGAGCGGCTCGACCAGTCTGTAACAGCATCAAACCGTCCAATGACTCTGCTCTCAGTGGAGACGTCGCTACGGTAGTAGCACGCGTCCATGGTCGGAGACGTACCTGGTAAGCCCAGCTCTGTTGCCTTCGTCCTGGAGCCTCTGCGCAAAGGCCTGCGCGCTGGACACAAAGCCCTGGTATCGCTCCAGCTTTGACGGAGCCAGCGGTTGCTCCAAGACCCACTTGACGACGGACTTGATGGGCATGTTTAGGCGGCCCGCCACCTTGATGGCCTCCGCCTTGGGCACTCGGAACGCGGCGAGGATGATGGCGAGGAGCTCGTCGACTCGCTCCGCCCGCTCTTGAGGCGGAAGGGAGCGGATGCTTTTCATGAACTGCAGCGCGTCCAAGCCGGGCTTGTCAGCCGCAACTGTACTCGGTTTCGCCGCATTTCTCTTCGATAGGCTTTCGATCCTGTACGCGTTGAGCACCCCTCGGATCCGCTGCATCAATCTGCTACGATGTTAAGACGCGGAGGTTGAATAGGGGTAGGAAGCATCGACACCAAACGTACTTGGTGACTCCCTGGGCGTAGGGCGTGTTTGGCAGCCGGCGGACTTTACTGACAAGCGCGCGGCGGAAGACGTGGATGCCGCGCATGTTGGCCGGCGTCTTGAGCTCCGGCGGCAGCGTACAGACCCAGGAAGTGACGAGCCTCAGCGCCAAGGCCAGCTGATCTAGAGTCGCCGGGTCCCTCGCATTTGCCATGACTGCCTCGATAGAAGGGGTCAGTTGGCCCATAGAGCCGCACCGATGGGCCGGCGAGCACACGTCGAGGTCCAGCACCAAGCGAAGGAACGGTTGTATGGCTTGCTGCAGCGTCGGGTTGCGGCTGATCATCGTCGCGGCGTCCACGACACGTGTTGTGGCCCTGGCAATCGCGCAAGGTACGTCAAAATGCCAGTGTTGTGGAGACGCTCGCAGCCTTGGACGTACCAGTTCAAGGACGATCGAAGCTCTGGGCGGACTTCGCACAGTCGGTCGATCCTGCCCGCGAGCTGTGTGGCCTGATAGATCCCCAGGTAGCTCATGGCAGCGCCTGTCCATCGGGACAGCACGCGGGCGATCACGACTGCAATCACGCTCGCCGTCGAGTCCGGGTAGACGTGGTCTTCAGGTCCGTTCCAAAGCTCCTCGACCAACTTTCGCAGCTCCTTGCTCGCGGCTTTCCAGGAACGCGCGCGGTTCACCTTGGCCAGGCACTCCTGAGCCGCCCCGAGCGTCACCAAGCTCTGTGTGTTGTGCTTGCCATCTGTAGTCTTCTCCGCCGTGGGGGTTTCTTGCGACAGCTCGTGCGATGCGCTCTCCGACTGACTGACGTTCCCAGTCAGCTCGTTGATCCAGTCGTGCAGGTTGCCTGCTCCATCCTCCGACTCGCTGCTGGACTCGTCCGACTCGTCAGAAATCTCCAGCCGATTGCTCCTTTTTACGGTCGCATTCGCGTCACTCGCGTGGCCGTTTCCACCGGATAATACCGCATGCTCCACATCTGCAGGGTGCTCCGCTGCGGTTGCGACCACTGCTCCCGCTCCGAGATTCGCTGCCGCCGGAGTGGTAGGGCGAGCAGTGGACGGGCTTGCTGGAGACTCGGGCGCGCTGTCCTCGCTTGACTCGTTGCTGTCGATTCGCTCACGCCCGATGCTTGCATGAGTGTCGCTGCTTGAGTCGCTATAAGCACTCGACTCGCTGCTCTCGCTTGACTCGCTGCCGTCGCTCGACTCGTTGCCATCGCTCGACGCGCTGCTGCTTTGTGCGCCGTCGCTGGATGTGGAGCGAGCTACAGTCGCCGCCGCTTGATCACCGTCCGAGAGCAGCCGCCCAATCGTAGTGTTCAGCTTGAGTACGCGCGTTTTGCCTCCGCCGGTCGGTCTATCAGGCGAAGCGCGTGCCGACGGAGCGCTTCGTGTGTGTCGGCCGCTGTCATGGCGGCGCTGGCGAGGAGCAGTCTTCGTGCCGGTGCGTCCGCCACCGCCACGAGATCCCGCAGAGCGAGCCGCCAGACTGCTCAGCTTCTGCTCCAGCTCGCGCTTTGTGCGCTCTGCGTCAGCCACCAGCGCCATGAGACTGGCGGACCGCCGGCGGTCGCCCTTGTCCTGCTCCAGCTGCGCCACGGCCGCCTCCACCTCCTTCAGACGAGCGAACGCCGCCTCGCACTCCCTTAGACGAGCGCCGACGCCGCTCGCCTCGACGCGCAGCACGCTGTTGCAGCTCTCGCGCAGCGCCGGCAGCGAGAGGTGCGCGACGATGCGCTCGCTCAGGTCCTGCGTCGCCATTGGCTTGCTCCGTTATTCGCCTAGTGGGAATGGACAACTACTCGACCGTAGTAGACAGAATGCAACGCCCACCAATCTTGCGACGTGTGAGCATCTGATTTAATTATTGATTTTGATCAGGTTTGTATTTGTGTCGGGGTACGATAGTTACGGTCGACATGATTGGCGCTTGCGCACCCACTCCACGTCGCAATTGACAGTCAATGGAGACGCTCGCGCTGTACGAGCGCGTCCTGGCGCGGCTACCGCCCGCGGCGCTGCGCGACAGCTGCAACGGCGAGCTCCAGTCCGAGTTGGCTGACGTGCACGCGCGTCTGGCGGAGGTAACCGATGTGTTCGGGCGTCTGAAGGAGGTGGAGACGGCCGTGGCGCAGCTAGAGCAGGACAAGGGCGACCGCCGGCGGTCCGCCAGTCTCATGGCGCTGGTGGCCGACACGGAGCGCGTGCAGCGGCGGCTGGTCAAGCAGATCATGCGAGGCGAGAGCTCCTTCAAGGCCACAACGGTGCGCTCCCATTTTAATACGTATTGCACGGCTGTCGAGTCGCTGACATCCCCAGGCAAAAAGCCCGCTGCGGTCAAGAGTGAGCTCAAGCCGGAGAGTACCGACTCCAAGCGAGGTCCTGACGCCAAAAGCTGCAGCAGCGATGCCCTTGCTAGCGACTGGGCGACGCAATTGGCTGCCAAGGTCCACGACCAGTCCGATCACAAGGAGAAGCGCGAGCCCAAGTCCGAGTCGGTCGACAAAGCGCAGGTGCCCAAGCCTAAGGTGATGCAGCTCGAGCGAGCGCAAATGTTGCTCCAGCAGCTCTCGTCCGGGTCGCTCTCGGACAAGGAATGCTGCGTTTCGAGCGTCGAGACGGCTCGCGGACTCGTGTTTGCTATCGGACGGTCCAAGCACAGCGTGGTGGACTCGAGCGAGCTCGTCCAGACGGCGGCGGACGCGCTGAGCCGACTGTCGAAGCGGCTGAGGAGCATCCGCTTCTCCATCTTTGACGTAAACGGCGTCACGAAGCTGTCCAAGGCCCTTGTGGGCGCCTGCGCCGCTCAGCCCGCGCTTCAGCCGCATTTCGGACGGTAGGTTGGCTCATCGGACGCGTGTTGAGCGTTGCGGTTGGCGGCGGCTAACTCTTGGTTTATGCATGCTGTGTCGGTGCAGATCTCACGCGCGGCTCATCAAAAAGCTGTCCGAAGCCAAGCGCGACCCCGTTTTGCTGTCTCGAGCGCACCCTTGCGTCCGCCTGGCGCTGGAGGTCGACGCGCTGCCGCTGGCCGACCGGTTCGAGCGTGTCGGAGACGTGGGCGCGCTGATCGAGTCCACGTTCGAGGCCGAGCTGCATGGCCACCGGCTGAGCAAGACGATGGAGTTTCTGAACGCGGCGGTCAAGTGGGTCGTGCCGTGGGTCGAGGAGATGACGCCAGAGGCCAAGACGCCCGCGGCTTTGAAAGCCGTCCGAGACTTTCGAGACACGGTCCTGAGGTGCGCCAACCGCATCCCGGGCGGCAAGGACGTCAACTGCGTGGCGAGCTTGCGCAAAATGATGGCGCACGTGCGAACTCTGATCGACGAAGCGAGTGACGAGGCGTCAACGACCGTGTCTACGCCTTCGAAGCGTGCTCGTGACGAATCGCCGAGTGCCGTGGCGTCGTCGGGGGTTACGGAGGCTCTTGACCTGGTCATCGCGCTCCAAGACGGCGTACCCTCCATCAGCCAGCTTGACAAGGCGATAAAGCAGGTGGGCGAGTTGCTCGGCACCGACTCGGCCCTCCGATCGGATCCGCGAGTGGTCAAGTGCGTCTCCAAGCTGGCCAAGTGCGTCGAGGGTATCGAGAAGGACGGCGCTCGGGCTAAGCGTCTGGCGACGGTCAACGCGTGGGGAGTGGCTCAGGCGCCAAGCGGCAAGTTTACAGGCAAGAAGAGCGCCAGCAAGGGCGGCAACGACAGCAGCAGCAGCAGCAACAACAAGAAGAAGAAGAAGCGGACAAACTAACGCCAGTTTGTCAGTTTATAGCCGCGTGTCGTTGGATTCGTTTATACTTTGAAGTAGCTGACGAAATGTATGCCGGTCGCATCCGCATCACACTGGGTGGGCGCTCGCTTTCGCGCCGTCGCCGCCGTCGCCCTTGGTCGCGACGCGCATGAACCGCTTGAGCATGAGCACGTGGCTGCGCTGCGGCGTGTACTTGGCGCCGCCAATGCCTCGCAGCGCCGTCGACCGCGCCGACTCGCCCGAGACGCTCTCGGCCGCCCGGACGGACTCCGCGGCGTCGTCTCCGACATCGACACCATAGTCGGCATTTCCATCCTTGGCGCCGCGGACCCTGCGGTGGCGGTGCGACTTGCTCTTGTGGTGGCGCCGCGGCCCGCGCGTGGATCGCAGCGCGGCAAGCACGGCCTCCAGCTCCTCGACCTCTTCCTCGAGCACTTGCTCGTCCTCAAACTCGTCCAGCGCTTCCTCGTGCCTTGCTCTACAGGGCGACCGCGGGGGCGACGACGGCTTGGCTGGGGATACCACCGCTCGGGGAGACGCGCAAGCCGCCACGCGGGGCGATGGAGCGCCGGGGCGAGAGGGCGAGCTGGCTGGAGGACCCGAGGGCTCCCTCGGACCATCCATAGCACTCTCTCCGCTCTTGTCGCCCGAAAGAAGCCGCATCTTGCGCGGGCTCGGCGTGCGGCAGCCCGCGCTGACCTCCGACTTGACGGCGGCAACTGACGGGTTCGATGCATTCGCAGAGCACCCACTGGCCGGCCGCGATGGCGACAGAGGAGGGGCTGAAGGCCGCACGGCCGAGGCCGACGGCGGACGAGGCGTTCGAGGGGCTTGAGGCGTCATCGGCCGCGTCGGGGACGGCGTTGCGTTGGTCGTCAAGCCCGAGGGGGAGTGCTTGGCCGGCGACACGGCCGCAGGTGCGCGCGGCCCCTTCTTGTCGGCGGTCGAGGCGTTGGCGTTGTCGACGCTGCTGTCCGAGTGGAAGATGGAGGACGAGTCGTCGTCGAGGTCCTCGAACGTGCGCGCGACGTACAGGCCGCGCGTATAGCGGCGCGTCTCCTCGAACTTTGGCAGCATGATGAGTCCGTTGCGCGTGCGCTTGGCGTACTCGACCTTCTGCCGCCGCGCCTCCTTGCGGTAGCGGTCCGAGTGGGACCAGTGGTCCCCGTTGCCCGTGTAGTCGGGCGGCAGGATGCGCATGCAGAACTCCTGCAGGTCAATGTCGCCGCTGTGGTTCACGTCGTAGCGGCGAAAGAGTCCGTCGCACTGCTCGCTCGTGAGGCGGAAGCCGAGCGCGAGCAGTCGCTCGCGGAACTCGTCGCGCGTGATGCGGCTGCTCTTCTTGAAGATGCGGTACGCCTGCCGGAAAATGTCCGAGCTCTTGGACGTGCTCTGCTCGATCTTGTCGCGGATGCGCTTCTCGATCTCGTCGAGGCCCCAGCGGGACATGTCGATCTCCGTCATGAAGTGGTCCTTGCGCGCCATGGCGTCCATCTTCTTCTGCGCCGCCGCGATGCGGTGCATCTCGTCCGCGGCGGCCACCCACTGGTGCCCGATGTAGTCCGGCGGAAGGACGCCGTGGATGAACTCGTCCAGGTCAATGTCTCCGCTGCCGTCCTTGTCGAACCGCCCGAAGAGCACGTCCGCCTGCTCGCGGCTGAGCGGCAGCCCGATGCCTTCGAGCGCGCGGAAGAACTCGTCCGGCTTGATCCCGTTGACCTTCTTGAAGATGCGGAAGGCCTGGCGGAAGCAGTCCGAGGACCGCGACGTGCGCTGCTCGATCTTCTCGCGCAGCATCTGCTCAATGTCCCCGATCGTCCACGAGTCGCGGACGCTCTCGGCCGCCTTGTTGAACTGCTTGCTGCGCACGTCCTCCATCCGCTGCCGGTCCTTGCTGCTCGACCAGAACGCCGTCGAGATGTCGTCCAGCATGACGCCCTGCACGAACTCGTTCAGGTCAAGGTCGCCGCTCTTGTCAAAGTCAAAGATGTCGAACAGGTCCTGCAGCTGCTTGTCCGACAGCTTGAAGCCGAGCTTGCCCATCGCGCTGTTGAACTCGTACGGCGTGATGCCGGACGACTTGGAGAAGATCTTAAACGCCTGTCGGAACCGGTCCGACTCCTTGGACGTGTGCTGCTCCAGCTTGTCTCGCAGCTTGGACATGACCTGCTGGATCGACAGGTGCCGCCCGGCCTCGACGGCGAACTTGTCGGCCATTGAGCTCCCGCCACCTTCCGCATTGGCGTCGGCCGCGGAGTAGTCCTCGGGCGGAGTGCGCAGCACAAACCCGCCGACAGAGCTTGTGAGCAGCTCGCGGACGCGCGCAAAGCCGGCCGTGAACTCGGACTGGTCCAGCAGCTCGTTGCCGTCCGCGTCTAGCCGGTCGAAGAGCACGCGCGCCTTGGACGGTGAGAGCTGGATCTGCAGGAGCCCGAGCTGGCGGCGGAAGTCGGCGAAGCTGACGCTGTTGCTCTGGCTCGACAACCAGCGGAACGCACGCTCGTACCAGTCGTCCGCCTCTCCTGGCGGCACGCGCTCCTCCATCTTGAGCAGGATGCACTTGGCGAGGCGGTCGAGCGTCATGAGCTCGTACGGCACGACGCTTCTGTCCCTCGCGCTCGGCGTGCTGGGTCTCGAGCTGCGTGCTGGCGCGGCAGGCACGTCGAGCCGAGAGCTCGGGCGAGCGGACGCCGTCACGACTGCTGACGGACCGTCCGCTCGCGCGGAGACGGGTCGAAGCCCGTTCGGAGCGCCTGCTTTCCGAGCGCCGCCAGCGTCCGTGGCGTCCGGAACGTTGGCCAGCGACGGCGAGGACTGGTCCAGCGCGAAGAAGGGCTCCGGGAGGAAGATCCGCCGCGCGAACGTCGCGTACGTGATCTCGCCGAGGTCTTCCTGGTCGATGCGGCCGAAGAGCTCCATGCAGAGCGCGCGCGACACGCGGATCCCGAGCCGCGAGACCTTTTGGTGGAACGCCTCGGACGTGATCGAGTTGGTCGTCGTGAAGAACTGGAAGGCTTGGCGCGAGCAGTTGTCGTACCAGTTGGCCGTCCCGAGGCTCGGGTCGACCTTGCAGAACATGTCGTGGATCGCGCGCCGCAGCCCCTGCATCAGCGCGTCCACCGTCGTCACCATGACCATGCCCGAGGCCATCACGGCGGTCGCCTCCCTCGCATGCTTGTCGTCCGAGTCGTGGCGCCGCTTGGCCGCCGCCTTGACGTGCAGCTTCTTGGACGACCGCGAGCGGCTGAGGTCGTAGCCCGAGCCGCGCAGAGACAGCCCGCCGGTCCGCGCGCGCTCCATCCGTGTGCCTGGCGCTTCGAGACCCCGAGTCGGATCTGGCGCTAGCGAGTAGAGCAGGCTTAACACGCCATCACACACAGTGAGAGGCCCCCGCACCGCGCCGACGAGTGGCCTCGGCCAAAGACTGCGCTGGTGGCGCTTACGGCTCGGCTCGGCTCCAAGGCGCGTTCGTTCAGTCCCGACCGCCCGCTTTCTTTAGCCGATAAGGTCGCGCGCAGAGGTAAAATTAGCGCGTCCGGGGCCGGAAACGCCACTGCGCGCCACTCGGACCAAGTGTCAATGGCTCGGACCAAAATACAGCGCCCAGGCGCCGGGCATACTCGGTGGAGCACGGCCGCGGCGGAAGACGGCGCGTCAGGTATCCATCCATCCATCCACGCTCCTCTCTCTACTCTTTCCGAAACGCTCGCGGTCTGATGCGGCGAGTCGGATCGCCTCGTCACGGCGAGTCACGAAGCCGGTTGCGCTCCCCGACTCCCTGTCCGCCCGCCCCCTTTCTATCGACACGACGGCGTCCGGCCCGGCCGGCCGGCTCGCCCAGACGCGGCATTGAATCTACAAGTACACGAGCTGCACGATCTCGCGGATGTTGGACCGGTGGTCGCTCTCCTGCCAGACCACGTCCGCGCGGAACACGCCGTCGCGGCGCACGATCTCCAGGAACTGCTGCACGCTGCCGCCCGTCCCGAAGTAGTACTTCTTGGCCGCGACGAGCGCCCGCGACCCCGGCGCGCGGCGCAGGTGCCGCTTGATCATCTGGCAGCACGAGCGCCAGGCGTTAGACACTTCCCGCCCACGACATTTTAGACCGGTCCGTTGGCGTTGGCGTTAGCGTTGGTGCTACCTGGTACAGCTCGGCCGTCACGGCGTCCGTGTAGATGGTCTCGGCCGTGAGGAGGAGGTCGAACTGGCGCTCGCGCAGGAGCCCGGAGACGCTGGACCAGGCGCCGGCGAAGAAGGAGGCCTTGGCGAAGAGTGCCGCGTCGCCGCCCACGTTGCGCAGCACGTTGGGGCACGTCGTGAGCTCCAGCACCTCCTTGTTGTAGTCGGTGAAGACGACTTCCTGCGCTCCTGGGGGCGGCCGAGAGCGTCCGTGTCAGTCTCTGGGTATACCGGCGGCCCCGGCAGCAGGACAGCCACGCCGTGTGTATGTATACCTTGCTGAAGCGCGTAGATGCCGGGCAGGCCGTGGCCGCAGCCGAGCTCCATGACCGCGGCCGGCATCGGGCTCGCCGACGCGCGCAAGTACCGCACCAAGTCGACCGCGCACTCCCACAGCTTGAAGCCGCCCTCGTACACGCCCGTCTGGACGTCGGACGTGGTCAGGATGGAGCTGATGGCGCCCGTGCGCGCCAGGAAGTCGGCGGTCGCCGTGTTGACGACCTCGAAGCGCAGCGGCGCGATCTCCACCGCGGAGAAGGCGTCCGGCCGGTCCGAGAGCGAAGGCGCCGCCCACAGGAAGCGCTCGCCCGCGCGCGTTGGACCGGCCGAGGTGGCGGAAGGAGCGGCGTCCGGAGCGCCAAAGGTGGGAGCCGTAGCGGCCTCCGCGGCCGCGTCGTCGCCCAGCGAGAAGTTGAACGAGAAGCTCGCCATGATGCTGCACGAGAATGGAGGAGGCAATTGCGGTGGTGGCGCGCGGTTCAAAAGCTCAGTAGGGTGGACCACATGGATTATACAGTTGGATGTATTTAGCCAATGAGAGGACGCTCTCGATATATGGACGAATCCGCGAGGAGGACGAATGCATTGGGACCATCACTCTCGCGTTCTCGAACCTTGTTCCCCGACGACGTCACTTGTGCAAACAAGCAACGGCTCGAGCTGAGCTACTGACTGGGCGGGTGGGTACTTACTAAGTTCTAGTATTCATAGCGCACGGACGTCACTCGGCGCCTGCCGCTGCTGCGCTTGGACGGACCGGGCGTCGGCTCGTACTGTACGGAAGCGCGAGCGATCGCGATGGCGACGAGCGACGCCGAGGCGCGGGCGGTGGAGATGGACGTGGACGAGCTGTGGCACCCGCTGGAGGCGCGCACGCTGCAGCTGGCGCAGGAGGTCGTGCGCGCCGGCGGCAGCATGAGCGAGGAGCGCCTGGCCTCGTCTCTCAACGCGTACGCCGTGGCGCTCTGTGCCCTCACGACGGGCGGCGGCTATGGCACTGGCGGGGCTGACATTGTGGTGCGGACGACTGTGGACAGACTCGCAGAGATGCTGGAGGACGCCGAGACGGCCTTCCGGAAGGAGCGCACGCCCCCGTACCGACGCGACGGTGCGTAGAGGGAGGGGATACGCCTTGGAGGGCTCGCCTGGCGGCGGCTGCGAGGCCCTAGCTACCGTTATTGTGGCCTCGACGGTTGTAGTGCTGACGGAGGACTGACTTGCGTCGTGCTGTATAGGACACCTGATTGGGAGTCTGCTGCAACTGCTGGAGCAGAACGACGAGTTCTACCCAATGGTACGTCCAACACGCGTGTGCATCCACAATTGGCTCGGTACAGCTCGCAACATACCTCCTTCTGGTATCTGACGCAATCTCTGTCTGTGTGTGGGTGCCACTTCAACATTCACTTCAACGTGGTCCGTTCTCAGGTCGAGTCGAAGCTGTCGGAGCTGACGCCGACGCGCGCCAAGGCGGCGGCCTGCCGCGTGCTGCTGGCAACGGCGCCGTCCAACAACCGCGCGATCGTCGACCTGCTGGCCGAGGACGAGGAGGCGCTCGCGCACGTGTGCGTCTGCGCGACGGACCCGGACCCCGCGCTGCGCTGCTACGCGACCGGCGTGCTCGCGGTCGCGCTCCGGGACCGATCCATCGCCGACGTGGTCGTCAACACGGACACGGCGATCAAGTTCATCAAGCGCGCGCGCATGTACGCGTCCAAGCTGGACAAGGAGCGCCACGCCGCGCTCAAGTACATGCAAGAGAACCTCCGCAACGCCAGCGCGCGCCACAGAAGAAAGGAGAGCTGCGCCGCAGCCTCCTCGGCGAGCGCGCCCAAGGTCGCGACGTCGCAGCGCGCACAGAAGCGGAAGTTCTCGGACGGCGGGGGCATGCGTGCGCCGCCGGTGCTCGACCCGGGCAGCGAAGCGCAAGACGAGAGCGCGAGCATGGACGCGGACGAGGACTCGGCGCCGAGCGTCAGTCTGTCCGCTTCAGGCCCGGAGAGCGAGCATGCGGCCGCCACGAGCGCAACCCCTTCGGACCCAGAGTCGCCCGAGGACGAGCTGAAGCGCCTCGTCATGCTGGAGCTGCTGCACACGCTGGACTGCATCGGCTCGCTCGGCGAGTACCAGGAGCTGTTTGCGCCGGCACTCAAGGAAGACGTCGTGGCCACCCTCATCACGTTCCTGCACAGCAAGAACGCGGCCATCCTCTCGGCCACGATGAAGGTCATGTCCCACTTCCTCGTGCATCGCAAGTTCGCCTTCTCCATGATCGAGACTGGCGGCGTGGAGCTGCTCTTCTCTGCGGCCAAGGCGCAGCAAGCGGCGGGCCAGCCTGGCCTGCTGGACCGAAGCCTGTCCATGTGCCTGTATGGCCTCGCGTCGTCGTCGGAGGTGATTGAGCGGATCTTGACGGGCGACTCGGAGGGGTTTCTCTCGGTGGCCTTTGGCTTGCTGTCCAGTCCGAACGATCGCGCTCGGCAGAACGTGGTCGTGTTTTTCAGCCTGACGCTGTGCTTCAAGCTCATCCTCGAGCACTTTGAGAGGCACGACGGGCTGTACACGCTGCTCAACATCATCCGCGTCGGCAACCACCCCAAGTCGGCGGCGCAGCGGCAGCTAGCGCACGACGCGTGCCTCTGCCTGAGGCAGTACTTGCGCGTGCACCTGGCGCTGGTGACGCATCGGCTGCGCAGGAAGCTGGCGCAGGCGAACAGCCCTCCGAACCGGTCGACGACGCCGCTGCTCACCGCCGCCGCCGCCGCGTTTCGCCTTCCCGCCAGGATGCCAAAGCTGTCGTGGTCCAAGCCGGTGGACATTGACGACAAGGCCCACGAGAACAACCTCGTGTTCTATGAGAAGTACCGGTTCAGCGTCAAGGGCAACGGGAGCAATGCGGTGGCGTGGTCGGCGGCGACAGGGCCCGGCGGGTCCATGTGGCCGCCTGCTGCCAAGATTTGCCACTTGCGCGGTGTCCGAGTGATGCTCGAGGTGATCGAGATGATGAGCTCGCTCTTGCGCGAGGCCGACCCGAGCGATTCGTCTCCCGTGCGTGTCTGGACAGCCGACCGAGCCCAGCTTTGCCTCGAGTCCCTGCGCGTCTTGACGCTCGTGGTGCCGGCGCTGGCGCACGAGGTGTGCTCGGCAGCCGTCCCGGTGGACGAGAGCGAGAGCGTCAAGTGCCAGGGGATCACGGTACTTCTGGACATCGCCATGAGCGCCAACGCGCGCGACTCGGACTTGGTTCGGGAAGCGCTTATTGTCTTTTGCAACTGCGTGTCGCCCCCGCACGCAGAGGACTGCTGGCAGCACCCGTACAAGGACATTCGCCAGTTCACGCTGACGGCTAGGAGCATGCGGACGCGAAAGGCTGACCAGGGTGTCCCTACTGAGCGGGGCAGTTCTGCTGGATCCGACGGACCGGACGGGCTGGCTGACAACCTCGAGAACTGCTGCACCATCGCGCGGGATGACAAGGCGCTGCGGCCGGTGAGGAGGCTGGCGCGAGAGAAGAACGCGATCAAGGTGTGCGTGCAGCTGCTCAAGTACCGGCGGTCGGTCCAAAACGCCGACTCGATTCGGCTGCTGGCGACTCGGGCCTTGCTGGGCCTTGCACGGGACCGACACATCTCTCAGATCCTGGAGCAGATGCAGATCGGCCAGTTGCTGTCGGACATGATCCGCACGGACCCAGTGCTGGAGGAGAACGCGGACATCCACGTCCGCTTCCGCGAGTGCGCGCTCGACTTGATATCACACGTGACCCACCGGGCCCCGGACGTGGTGATCAACGAGGCGACCGACCCAACCGTGCGCAAGATCGAGAAGGCCAGCATCGTCGCCAATACGAAGATCACGTTCGACCACGATGAGCTGATCAAGCTCATCCACGACCACCTCGTCGCGAAAGGCCTGACGAACGCAGCGTCGGTCCTGCTGGACGAAGCGAGGCTCGCGGCGAGCGCCTTGCCATCCGAGCCAAGAGCAGACGCGTTTCTGCCTCGCGAGGTGTCAAAGGACAGCCAGTTGGGTGCCGAGAACGCTAGAGGCGGCGGCGGTAGCGGCTCGGGGGCTGCCCATACGCCCAGGAAGATGGCGCGGAGCAGTCGAGGGGACGAGGGCACGGATGACATGCAGCGTCCGCGCAAGATCGCTCGGGTGTTGGCTTCCAGGACGCAATCTACAGACGCAGAGGACCGGCAACCGGTCGCGGCGGCGTCAACTCTGCGACCAAGCCTTGGCCACATGGATGCCGGCAAAGGAGCGCATGCGAGCTCTCCGGGCGCTCTCCAGTTCCCATACATGCAGAAGCGAAAGCGCATCCAGGCCGCTCTGTCGAGTGCGCACCTTTTCAGCCCGTCGACCGATACTACGGCCTCAAGGATGAGTGATAGTGCTGCGGCTGCATCACTGGCGCGACGCGACGCGGCGTCGACTCGGACGAAGCTGGACGAGATCATCACGGACTACTTGAGGGAGCAGCACCGGCAGTGCTCAAACCCAGTCTCGACGGTCCCGCCGTTCCGGCTGCTGGGCGACGAGAAGCTCCACCGCTGCCCGGACCGCCCCGTTTCCAAGTCTGCGGGCGTGAGCGTCTGCACGCGCCTGATGAACCGGAGTCGCAGCGGGAAGCGCCCGTTCTCCAACTACTACGTCGACGCTGGCATCGATCGCTACGTCTTCAGCCGCTACCGCCCCTATCGCGTGGTCGGGTCGTACAACGGCTCGACGGACTGGAACGGCATCAGCGTCGCCCGCTTCGTCGGCGCGAACCACGAAGACATCCTCCTGGGGAACCACGACGGCGAGCTCCGACGCGTGAACATCGACAGCGACGACGTCGTGGAGGAGTGGACGTGCCACGCGTCGTCCAGCGCGATCATTAGCCTCGAGATGAATGAGCGCACGCCGATGGGCCGGCACAACCCGCTGATACTCACAGGGACGGCGGCCATGTCGCCGTTCGGCGCGAGCGAGATCGCGCTCTGGGACGCGAAGAGCATGGAGACGGAGCGGTGGCGGCTGGGCGGCGCGTTCAGCCCGCAGTTCAACCACTACGGCGACCGCGTGGTCGCGCTGGACGCGCGCGAGGTCGCGGACGAGGAGGTGGCCAGCGGCCGAGCCGTTCGCGGCGCCATGATGGTCGACACGGCCACCGGCGCCGTCATGTGCGAGCTGAGCGACGCGATGCGGTCGAACGGGTACGGGATGGAGACGAACTGCTGCTTTTCGCCGAGCGACGGCGCGATCCTGACGGACGGGATGCTCTGGGACGCGCGCATCCCGACGCGCGCGCTGTACAAGTTCGACAAGCTGTCAAACGTCGGCTACGGGTACTTCCACCCGAGCGGCAACGAGATCATCGTCAACTCGGCGGTGTGGGACCTGCGGACGTTCCGCCTGCTGCGCGTCGTGCCCGCGCTCGACCGCTGCAGCATCCGGTTCAGCCACACGGGGAACGTGCTGTACGCGTTCTTCCCGTACGCAGCGGTGCGTCGCGCGGCGTGTGTGTTGGTCGGACGCGATCCGTCCTCGTGGCTGGAGCGTGTCGCTAACGTGTCGGTTGTGCGTGTTGTGGAGCAGGGAGGGGACCTCGAGCGGCGGCGGAGCAAGCTCAAGTCGTGGTTCCGCGTGCTCGACGCCCGCGACTACAAGGACATGACGACGGTGGAGCTCGAGCGGCCGATCTTCGACGTTAGCGTGAATGCGCAGAGCTCGCTCCTGTCGGTCGTCGAGGGGCGCCAGCTGCTCACGTCCCACTACGAGGAGGACGACTCGGTCTGCCGCGTCTACGACATTGGCCGGAAGCGTCCGTCGGAGGACGACTCGGACGTGGAGGACGGCCAGGACGAGGCCGACCTGCTGGAGGACGACGAGTTCGACGAGGAGTCGGAGGGCGACGACGAGGACGAGGACGAGGAGGAGGACGACGACCTGGACGAGGACGAGGACGAGGAGGACGAGGACGAGGACGACAGCCTGGACGAGGACATGAGCGACGAGGGGTCATTCGCGGACGGCGATAGCGCGGACGGGGAGGGCGAGAGCGGCGCCGACAGCGACGGGAGCGTGCCCATCCTCGCGCTGGCGGACAGCGACGCGGACGCGGACGACTCGGACGAGGAGGGCGACATTGGCTTCCTGTTTGAGATCCCGGACGGGGCGTACTACGACATGCACGGCCAGTACTCGAGCGACGAGGAGGACGCGGCCGACGAGGCCGAGTAGACGGAGCGTTTCGGTCGTCGTACGCCACCTCTGAAGCCGTGTGGGGTGTTTCCAACCGTTCCCAATAAAGACGCCGCTCCCGAGAAGCCGACGGCGTGCGTGGCCCGTCCCTTCGCCGCCCACTTCCCGAGCGAGAGGCGAGCGCGACGGACGGTCCGCGGCGATGATGGCGAGCGCTCCACGGGCCGCCGGCGATTCCTCGCGGCCGTCCCGCGCCAACGGCTTCCGCTCGCGGACGGACCTGCAGCAGGTGGTGGACGCGTCGACGAGCCAGCTGGACCGTGACCCGCGCGACGCCGCGCTGCTGGTCGCGCGGGGCGTCGCGCTCTTCAAGCAGGCCAAGCTGGAGCACGCCGTGCGCGACCTGAGCGCGGCGCTCGCGCTGGACGGCGCGCACGCCACGGCGCTGTACACGCGCGGGCTGGCGCGCGCCCAGCTCGGGCAGGTGGACGAGGCGATCGCCGACTTTTCGCGCGCGCTGCAGGCCAACCCGGAGCACGTGAACGCCGCGTACGCGCGCGCGTCGGCCTTCAACGCCAAGGGCGACTTTGTGCGCGCCATCGAGGACTACAGCCTGGCGCTCGGCAAGGACAAGGCGGCGCGCAGGCGCCAGCAGCAACAGCGCGAGCTCCAGCCCCAGCGCGCGTGCCCCGTCGTATTGACGTCGGTGTCGGCACCAGCGTCGACTTCCAGCAGTGCGACGAAGCTCCGGCCGAGCGCTCCGGTGGACGACGGGGGCACCGGACGGCTCGACAGCAACCAAGAGGGCGACGACCGCGGCCAGCGCGCACGTGTCGAGGACGCCCGCGCGCTCCCCGTCGCCTCGAGCGGCCGCCGTCCCGGGACGCTGAGCGCGGACCGCGAGTCTGTCGGCGCTCCAGCGGCCGCCTCGGAGCGGTCGGAGATGGCGGTGGTCCCTCCGCCAGCGCCTCGCCCCGTGCCGGAGAGACGCCGCACCGTGGCGACCATGGAGTCGGTGCGGCCGGCTGCCGCCTCGATGGAGCTGTCGGCCGAGGCGGCGGCGGCGGCCGAGCTCCACCACTCGCGCGGCTTCGCGCTCCGGCAGCAGGGCGACTTTGAGGCGGCGGCGGCCGAGTACTCGAAGGCGCTGGCGCTGCGCCCGCGGCACTTCAAGGCGCTCTTCAACCGCGGGTTCGCGTACGACAAGCTGCGGCGCCTGGACGCGGCCGTGGCCGACTACAGCGCGGCGCTGGCGCTGGAGCCGGACAACGCGTTCGCCTACTACAACCGCGGCATCTCGCTGGACCGACGCGGCGACTACCGCGGCGCGCTGGCCGACTTTTCGCGCGCCATCGAGCTGCGGCCCGGCTGCGCCGACTTTTACCACAACCGCGGCTTCTGCCACCGCAAGCAGGGCCACTTTGCGCTGGCGATCGCCGACTACTCGCGCGCGATCGCGAGCGACCCGCGGCACTTCAAGTCGCTCTACAACCGCGCCTACTCGCTCGACAAGCTCGGGCGCCTGGCCGAGGCCGTGGCCGACTACTCGCGCGCGCTCGAGATCGACCCGCGCAACGCCAACGCGTACCACAACCGCGGCAGCACGCTCGACAAGATGCGCGAGCCGGAGCGCGCCGTCGCCGACTTCGGCCGCGCGATCGCGCTGCAGCCCGGCGCCGTGTCGAGCTTCCACAGCCGCGGCCTCTGCCTGGACCAGCTCGGGCGGCACGCCGAGGCGCTCGAGGACTTTTCGCGCGCCATCGCCATGGACCCGCGCAACGCCGTCTTCTTCCACAGCCGCGGCTACTGCCGGCGCAATATGGGCCACTTTGCGCTGGCCATCGCCGATTACTCGCGCGCCATCGCGCTCGACCCGCGCAACGTGGCCGCCTACAACAACCGCGGCTACGCGCTGCGCAAGAGCCGCCAGTACGCGCAGGCCGTGGCCGACTACTCGCGCGCGCTCGAGATCGACCCGCGCAACACGCGCACGCTCGGCAACCGCGCCTACTCGCTCGCCAAGATGCGCCGCTTCCGCGAGGCCGCCGACGACTACGCGCGCGTGCTCGAGATCGACCCGCGCAACGCCTACTCGCTCCACAACCGCGCCATCCTGCTCGAGCGCCTCGGCGACCGCGTCGCCGCGCGGTTGGACGTTGCGCGCGCCGCCGCGCTCGAGAAGGAGGCGTCAGAGGCGGCGTCAGCGCCGTCGGAGACGTCATCGCCGTCGCACGGAGGGGCGAGGGACGCGGGCGACCCACGAGGGCATCTGTATTGAGTGTCCGCTCGCTACAAGCGGTGGGGTGGGGTGGGATGTCCATGCCTGCCTGCCTGCCTGCCTGCCTGCTTGTATGTGCGCGCTCAGTCAGAGCTTGAAGCCCGAGTGCACGGCGACGACGCCGAGCGTGTAGTTGTCGTAGGTGACGCGCGAGAAGCCGGCGGTCTGGATCATGGCCTTGAACTGCTCCTGCGGCGGGAACTGGCGGATGCTCTCGACCAGGTACTGGTACGACGCGCGGTCGTTCGCCACCTTTTCGCCCATGAGCGGGATCATGTTGAACGAGTACTGCCGGCGTACATGCAGAGAGAGAGAGAGAGAGTGAGAGACCCAGCCAGCCACATGACGTTAGAAGGGAGGGAGGAAGGAGACGAAACAGCCAACAAGAACAAGGGCCGTGTGGCACTGCCTCCAGTGGACGTACGGCGTCGTAGACGGCGCGGATGAGCGGGTTGGGCACCTGGCTGAACTCCATGCAGAGGAAGCGGCCGCCGGGCTTGAGCACGCGGAAGGCCTCAGCGAGCGCGCGGTCGACGTGCGTGACGTTGCGGATGCCAAAGGCGATGGTGTAGACGTCGAACGAGTCGTCGGGGAAGGCGAGCTGCTCGGCGTCGCCCTCGACCCACTGGAACATGGCGGCGCGCGCGGGCGGCAGCTGCGAGGCGGCGCGCTCGCGGCCGACCTGCAGCATGGACGAGTTGATGTCGCAGATGACGATCTCCGAGGCCGAGGCCGCGTTCGCGCCCGTCGACAGGCGCTCGGCGATGCGGAAGCCAATGTCGCCCGTGCCGCCGGCCACGTCGAGCACGCGCAGGGGGCCCACGGGGTGCAGCGCGTCCACGAACGAGTCCTTCCACACGCGGTGCATGCCGCCGCTCATGAAGTCGTTCATGACGTCGTAGCGCTCGGCCACCTTGTGGAACACGGACGCCACCATGGGCTGCTTGTCCTCCTCGCGCACCTGCTGGAAGCCAAAGTGCGTCGTCGACGAGGATGGGGACGAGGGAGAGGACGAGGGGGACGAAAAGGAGGAGGAGAAGCAGCGCGCGACGGCGCGGCGGCAGGGCGCCAGGCGCAGCGGGAGGCGCAGCGGGAGGCGCTGCATGAGGACTCGGAGCCGCTCGTTCGGGAGCTCTTATTCAGTAACCCTGGAGCCGCTCGTTCGGGAGATTTGACGGGTGAGGCAGTCAGTTACATAATTGATTTCGATGGAGTTGATTGAAGAGACCAGTAATTGATTTTGTCGGCTTGAGCTACGATGTCAAAATGATAGTGTCGTTTACGTCGAGTGTCCTGTGACAGGAGACACCTGTCCATCATCAATCCGCGCGCTTCAACCTCAAGATACAGTATAACGAGAGCGAGAGATGGATGGACGGAGGTCTCGGACGCCTTCCGGAGAGCGTTTCCTGGCTTCTACTAGCGAGCAAAGCGGGGGAAATGCGGCCCTGTACAAGTGACTGAAGGAGTCATGGTCGGGACGAGGCGTCCGTCCGTCAGTCAATGGGACCCGCAGCAGCGCAGAGGCCTCACCCTCCCGGCTCCTCCTCACTCGCGGATTCGTCCTGCATCGCCGACCCCACCACCCTCACGACGCAGAAGCTCTCCATTGCGCATACAAACATGAAGATGTCCCGCGCGCTGCTCCCGCTCGTGGTGTCGTCCCTGTCGATGGCGTTCGGGGTGTCGGCTCAGATGGACCCGGCGGCCGCCGCTCTTGGGGCTATTGGAGGCGTCGAGGCCGGTGACCAGCCCACTGCGATGCCGCCGGTAGCCGCAGGCCAACCCCCGGCCGTCCCCGTCCCCGCCGACGCGACGCCCGCGCCTGGCGCTCCCCAACCGGACCCGAACGCGCCGTCGCCCCCACCGGCCGCGCCGCCCTCGGGCCCGGCCGCCGTGGCTGGTCCTTCAGTGGACTTTGCGCCGCCGGGTCCCGCGGACGGAAGCGGCGCTGCACTCGCAGGCTCGGGCTCGCTTGGCGTGGACCAGACGGTCGTCGCGCCCCGCCGCCGCCGCAAGTCGGGGGAGGAGGAGGAGGACGAGACGCCCACGCCCACGCCGACGCCCTCGGCCACTCGCGTCAAGTCGGGAGGGGCGCGCGTCGAGGCGGCGGCGGCGGCGGCCGTGGCCTGCGCCGCCGGCCTGCTCGCTGTGCTTGTGGCTGTATGAGGACGCGGCGGCCGAGAGCCCGAAGAAGCGAGCGCCCGAGCGTCGCGGGCTCGCGGCTCGCGGCTCCTGCGACGTGGCGACGGCGGTAGGTCACGTCGTCGCCTAAGTGTTTAAACACGGAACGGCAAGGCCTTTGCACGACGGATGCCCTCTTGCTTACAGTATACAGACACCTACTGTGGAGTCCTATTGCTCTCTAGGGAATCCGTAACGGATGGCGCTTTCGTCGCGTTGAAGACTCGCACGTACCGCTCGCGACAGGTAGATATCGGTGGCGCATGTGTCATCGTGGGGTCGAGGAGTGGGGTTCCGAAAGCCATCTACTGTGCAGTACAATCCCTTCCGGTGCAAAATACGAATTACAGACAAACCCCTCCCAAAATATCCTCCACTTTATCATTATAACCTTTGCAAATCAATCTTTATGATAAAGGAGGTGTAGTTGAAAGCCACCTTGAAAAGGCATACTACCTTCTACATCTGATTAGTTTGAGATTGGACAATTTCGAGGGTTTGTCTGTACACTGAGCGTTTCTTGGATACTTCGCCCTCAAAGTCCGTCGTCTTGACGTCGCGAGGCGACTCGAGCATGCATGACTCATGTGTACGCACAGTATGTGACACCTCCGTGCGTACCGTACCGTACCGTACCTACATTGCACGCAGAGGCGGAGGCGACGATCGCACAACGCGCGGGCGCCGCACGTGCGATGGGTTGACGTTGAAGTCGCCATTTATGCTGCTTTTTGTATACAGAACGCTACGTCGCGTCGCCATACGGTCGGTGCCAGCTTGGCCCGACCTGACCGCCCTCTTGTTTGCCGCTCTCGATCCTCTCATTCTCCAACTTTCAAGCGAGTACCCAAGCACACCACCACCTCCTCCTCCTCCTCCTCCTCCTCTCTCCCAACGCCACCATGCAGTTCTTCCGCGCCATCGTTGCCGTCGCCGTCATGGTCGCCGTCGCCGTCGCTCAGGACGCGCCCGCCTCGGCCGCCGCCTCGGCCGCCGCCTCGGCCGCCAGCTCGGCCGCCGGTTCGGCCGCCGCCGCCGCCACGTCGTCCGGCTCGGACGCTGCCGCCGCCGCCACCACCACCGCGACGGACGCGGCCGCCTCCATGGCCGGCTCGAGCGCGACGGCCGCCCTCGTGGGCTCCACGGCCGCCGACTCGGCCGCGACGGACGCGACGGACGCCTCGACGGCGTCCAGCGAGGCCGCGGACGAGAGCTCGGACTCGGCGACGGCCTCGGGCTCGGAGGAGGCCAGCTCGTCCGGCTCGGTCGGCGCCTCGGGCTCGTCCGGCTCGTCGGACGCCATGTCGCTCGCCGTCGGCAGCGCCGTCGCTGTCACGGCCGCCGCCACGAGCTTCTTCCTGTAAGCTCCGCCGCCACCTCAAGTGCAGACCGCTGCCTCCTCCCTCGAAGCGACCGCCTCTGCTGCACCGCGCACGCCACAGTACAGTAGATTCACTACGTAGAGCGGGGGCTGGAGGACCCGCGGCGGCGCTGCTGCATGCATGTTCCTAGAGACTGGACGAGTGTGCACACTGCTCTCAATCAAGACACGTGCGCAGAAGTGCTTACTCGTGTGTCGTCGCCCACGCCCTGCTAGTACCGGTAGTAGGTCGCTGGGGCCGCCTCGCCGAACGCCTGGCTAATACGCCTGGCCGTAGAGGAACTTGTTGATGAGGTCGAGCGAGACGGCCGGCTGGTTCATGGGCACCATGTGCCCGGCGTTGAACACGCGCGCGAAGGCAAAGTTGTCGAAGGCGCGCACGACGCCGGCGTCCACGGCGGGCGCGTCGCGCACGAGCGGGTCGCGCGAGACGAGCGCGCGCTCCTCGGCGGCGTTGAAGCCGTCCTTGCCGCGCCAGTCGAGCGCCAGCGTCCACGCGCGGTTGCCGATCCAGTTGCACATGAGATCGGCGTCGCCGGCGTAGATGAGCACGCGCAGCCCGTCGTCGAGCAGGTCGGCGACGTACGTGTGGTACGACATGGACCAGTCGCGGCCCGTGAAGACGGCGTACACCTCGGCGCTGTCCTCCACCCACTCGCCCACGCGCGGGTCCACGTGCAGGTACGCGCGCACCTCGGGCCGGTTGAGGTACGCGCGCACGTACTTGGTGTCGTCGCACGCCGCCGGGTCGCTGTGGTTGCACGCGCGGCGGATGTCGTAGTTGTCGCGGTTCGCGGCCATGAAGGGCACGATGAGCTTCTCGACCCAGCAGCCCTGGGCGCCGACGCACAGCGAGCTGTTGGAGGGCGTCGCCTGGCACTGCTGCGTCTGCGCGATGCACTCGGCGCTGTCCTGCTTCATCTGCCGCGTCTGCTCGGGCGTCAGCAGCGACACGTTGTACTGGTTCTCGACCATGTCCTGGTTGTACGCGTACTGCATACAGCACCAAAGAGCACACACACACACACAGGCCGCGCTTAGTTCGACGCCAGAGGAGTTTGCTTACGGGGGACTACAGGCCCAGGCGCGCTCCTCTTCTCGCCTCTTCGTACCTGAATGACCGGGTTGGTCAGTCCGTTGCCGATCGCCAGGCCCTTGAGGTTGATGACGGACGTGTTGGCGGCGGCGCTCGGGTCCGCGCGCTGCCGCTTGGTCTGCTGCCAGATGTAGTGGCTCGCGCCCGGGACGTAGTGACCGCCGTAGCTCTCGCCCGTGATGAAGAACTCGCGGCCCTCGAACTGCGGGAACTGCCGCAGGAAGCCTTGCAGGAACCAGTAAATGTTGGCGCCCACGTCCGCCTCGTCGTGGTCCTCGTCGGCGGCCGCGCCGAAGGAGAAGCCCACGCCCGTGGGTTGCTCGAGCCAAATGTAGTTGGCGTTGCGGTTCCACGCGTACGCGTTGCTCGTGGTCGACAGGTCGGCGTTGATGGTGCACGGCCCGTTCTCCGTCAGCAGCGCGAACAGGCTGGACGACCCGGGGCCGCCCGTGAGCCACAGCACCAGCGGCTCCTTGCCCGTGTCCTGCTCGGCCTCGAAGAACCAGTAGAAGTAGTGGTCGTCCTGCTTGTTGGCCAGCTGGATGTGCCCCGAGTGGCTCTTGGCCGCGTCGCCGCACACGAACGACGGCGCCGCGGGGCTCGCGTGCTTCTTGGAGACGTACACGTCGCCCGCGAGCCACAGCGCGAGCGCGAGCAGCACCGCGGCGACCGCGAACTTGGCGATGAAGGCGCGGCGCGCGCGCACCGACGCCAGCAGCCCGCCGGCCGGCGCCAGCAACGGCGTCTGCTCGTTCCCAGACATGCTCGAGCTCGTGGTGATGACGGGAGCTCGCAACGGAGAGGCAGCTGCGCGGGTGAGGGAGCGGGCGGATTGAGGAGTGAGTGATGTGATGCCTGCCTGCCCGCGATCTGGTCCGGACTCCGGAGAAGCGAGCGTCCGGGCGGCCGGCCTGGCCTGACGGGCTGACGGACGAGATGAGTGAGCAGAGCAGTGCTCAGCGAGCACCACTAGCTACTTGAGGAGTGCTGGTCATTTTGGAGCTCTTGACAGGCAAGAATGATGGTGAAGCAGCAGCTGATTCGACAACAGCCGGTGGAATGATGGTCAATGGATTCACTTTCGAACAGCGTGGGGCTACGCGCCATCGTTGCACGGAGGCACCAGTCTCAGCTCAGTAGTAGCCACGGCACAGTATCAATGCACTCGAACACGCGCAAGTACAGTAGGAGGTGTGCATGACCCGACGGCGGAGAGTACGGGATGAGCGCGTTCTTCAAACCATTCTTGCTGCGCTACTGTAGTCGAACGCTAGCTTCTAAGTTGCCAATCCAGTTGCACGCGCATTTGGTACAGTAGTCGGTGTCACCCGCGTAGACTGTATGTAGAACGCGCAGGTAGTCGTTGGGCAAGTTAAGGACGTCCTCGTGGCACGAGAGCGGCAAGTACTTAAACAGATCTGAACGCGCTTTCGGCAGTGTCCAAGCTCGTGATCTTGCCGCAGAGCGGAGTGTCAACTGATCCAGAGCTGCTCCTGATGATGAACTTCATCGTGAAGGGTGGTGATGGCCAGTCGAGGGGCTGGACAAACACTACTCTCTAGCTCGTATATGCTGTTCGATAGAAATCCGAGGTTGCTTGCTCAGCCTAACACTTGGTCCACTAAGTGTACCCCTAGCCCTTTTGGATCTTTGATTCCATAAGATAGGTTTCTGGTGTTTGCTTGTTTGGACTCACGCCTGTTGGTTCAAAGATTTGGCTACAGTATCAGTAGGCCGGCTGTAAACCTATCGCTATACTAGTACATTGAAGCGGTTCGGACCGGTTCACCCTTCAAGTGAACCGGTTCGTGCCGTGTTTGCGCGATACTTCAGCCCGGTGGTGCACTTCCCCCTTTTGTCGGTTCCCATTCCGATTCCCACTCGCGATCATCTTGAGCGGCCAGGAGCTCTTCGCTCTTATCCCTCGACTCGACCTCCTCCGGTTCCTTACTGTGCTGCTAGAGCGGACGGCGATGCTACGCGCGCTGAGCAGGACGCCCAAGGGCGCGGCGCCCGCGCTGGTGCGCTTCCGCACGGCGCTCATGTCGGACGTGCACGGCACAACGCACGGGCGCAAGCACTGGAAGAGCAAGCCGCTGTTCCGCCGCGAGGGCGACAAGCGCTTCCGCAACGGCCAGGAGGCCGCCGAGATGCTCATCGAGGAGGCACAGCGCCGAGACCCGCACCAGGCCGAGTGCGTTGCGTGCGGTGCCTTTCTCTCGCGCTTCAAGCTCCGGCGGCGGCGACTGACTGTAGCGTGCGTGCGTGGTGGTGGTGTTTGTGCTCCCGGGCATGCGCCTCAGCTTCCTGCAGGCGGTCGAGAGCTTCGTCAACTCGGTCGTGCCCGTGTTCGACCGCTACCCCAAGTACGCCTGGGTCATGAAGACGCTTATGGAGCCCGAGCGCGTCATCCAGGTGCGTCGACTACGACGACTACTACTTAGCTCTCCCATACCCACCCACCCAGCCACCCATCCTTCTAACACGAGGCATGCCTCCTGCCACCCATCACCCGCCCGCCCGCCCGCCCACCCACCCAGTTCCGCGTGCCGTGGATCGACGACACGGGCAACAGCCGCGTGAACCGCGGCTTCCGCGTGCAGTTCTCGAGCTCGCTGGGCCCATACATGGGCGGCCTGCGCTTCCACCCGGAGACGACGCACGGCACGACCAAGTTCCTGGCCTTCGAGACCATCTTCCGCAACGCGCTGGCGGGCCCGTTCGGCGCGGCGCACGGCGGCTCGGACTTCAACCCGGTGGACAAGAGCGAGGCCGAGGTCATGCGCTTCTGCCAGAGCTTCATGACGGAGCTGGCCAACTACATCGGCCCGCACTCGGACGTGCCCACGGCCGGCGTCGGCGTCGGCCCCAAGGAGATCGGCTACATGTTCGGCCAGTACAAGCGCCTGCGCCAGATGCACCCGAGCGGCTCGGACGGCATCCTCAGCGGCGTCTACTTCTACCCCGAGGTGACGGGCTACGGCATTGTGCACTTTGCCAACCGCACGCTCGAGGCGCGCGGCGAGTCGCTCAAGGGCAAGCGCTGCCTCATCTCGGGCAGCGGCATCGTCGCGCTCAGCGTCGCCCAGAAGCTGCTCGACCTCGGCGCCATCCCCATCGGCCTCAGCGACATGTACGGCCATGTGATTGAGCCCGAGGGGTTCACGAACAAGAACATTGAGGAGCTCCAGCGCCTCAAGGCCGAACGCAACGCGCGCATCGGCGGCTACATCATGTCGTCCACCTCGGCGCTGTACCACCCGGCGGAGGAGGCCTCGATCTGGGAGACGCCGTGCGACTACGCCTTCCCGTGCGCCATCCAGAACGACATCAAGGTCGATGACGTGCGCCTACTCGTCAAGAACGGATGCAAGGGCATCTTTGAGGGCGCCAACTTCCCGTGCACGGACGAGGTGGGTTTCTACGTCGAAATAGTTGCGCGTATGGCCGAGCGGTTGTTTGAGGTGCTGACTGTGCGGTCGGTCGGCCGGTCGCTATGCAACAGGCGATTGAGCTCATCAAGCAGCACAACATGGCGTTCGGGCCGAACAAGGCGTCCAACAGCGGCTCGTTCGCACTCGCGGCCAAGAACCTCGGCACGACGGAGCTGACGCCCGAGGAGCTCGACAGGGTCGTCAAGGGTGCGTCGCCGCGGCTTCACACACGGCCTGGTCCGTCGCCGTTCATTCCCTCGGGGCTAACAAACCAACCAATTGGCGTCTTGTAATGCGCTGCGAGCCAACAGAGTACATGGCGGAGGTGCACGACCAGGTGGCGGCCACAGCCGAGGAGTTCAACTGCCCGGGCGACCTGCACGTGGGCACCAACATCTACGGCTTCATCAAGGTGGCGAGCGCCATGTTCCGCCAGGGATCGGTCTAAACCCGGCTCGAGGGCGGACTGGCGGACTGGCGCGCGTACCTGGTAGATGGGAGGAGGGGAGGGGCGAGAGGTGGACTGGACCGCGGCTTGCTTTGAAAGCCGCGGCGATGCGACCGAAGAAATGGACGTGCCCGCCCACCGCACGTGGATGCTGCTGCTGTGTTTGGAGCGTGCTGGTGACTCGCCGTGAGAGGTAACTGCTGCCTGGCTCGTGACTCTTGACCTCTTGACGCCTCGTCCGTGTGCTCTTTCAGCAGGGACGAAGCGGCAGGCGTCTGAACAAGCCACAGCATCAGGCGTGTCTCGACCGCCGTTTCCTGTCCGTTTCCCTTCATGGCGCCTGGTCTAGACGTTTGGCGAGGCGGTCAATGGACGCCGACGCGGTCCAAGAGCACTCGAACACGAGCGCAAGGCTGGTCGTCGTGGAGGACGCAAGCGCCGCGTCTGCTTCACGCACAGCACGCTGGCCGATCCAGCTACGGTCGAGCGACTCGGTAGACGCCGCCGCCACCGCTGCTCGCACCCTCTCGCGGCTGGATGCTCAGCTCGCATGGCGCCCGTGTCGAGACGCAGCCGAGTCGCAGCGCTGGCCGCGCTCCTGGCCGTGATCTCCAGCCGTTGCATCAGCGCCAGCGCTGTCCCCGTGCCGGCTTCCAAGCCCTCGGCGCCTCGCCTCGACGCGCTCGCGACGGACGCGCTCCAGCGTCTACGCGTGAGCCGAGCTGGCGGATCCGACGCAAGCGCCAGCTCCAGTAGCCGCGGCGCCGTGACCGCGGGCGGGCCTGAGGTCGAGGCCGCGTCCGCGTCGTCCGCTGACGAGGGGATGCCGCTGTCGACGCTGCTGCTCGCCGTCATCGCGCCATGCGTCGCCATCGTCGCCTTCCTGCTCGCCTACTGCTACTACCGCTGCCAGCGGAGGACGGGCGTTCCCGACGGCGCCTTCTCGGGCGACACGCGCGGCAGCAGCCTGGAGGAAGCGGGAGACGCCGACCCGACTGGCCGGAAGCGCCGGCGGCGGCTCCCGTGCCTCTTCCGCGGCCGCGACGACCACGGCGCGGCCGCCGCGGCAGTGCATGCAGCGGCGCAGCGCCTGTCGTCATCTTTCTCGTCCTCGCTGTCGCCCGCGACATCCCTGTGGCAGCCGTCGCCGTGGACGACCGACCACGAGCCGCTCGCCAAGTCCACGCGGTCGTTCGACGGCTCCTCGGACGGCGCCAAGAGCCCCGAGACGCGAGGCGCGTCGTACGCGCGCATGCCGTCGCCCCCGGCCGCATCGACCGCGTCGCCCGCCCACAGTTTCCTCAGCGCGCTGCGCGTCACGTCCGAGATGGGCGAGGACGAGCAGGAGCACCTGCGCGCCACGGCGCCGCTGGGCGCGGACAGCTACGCGAGCCCCGGCACGCTCCGGCGCCACGACTCGCGCCGCGCGTTCGTCGCCTGGTCGTCCGCGCTCTCGTCCAGCTCGGACCTGGTTGGCTGCATGGCGGACGTCGAGGCGGCGGCGGCGGCGACGCCGCGGCTGGCGGCGAGGCGGCGGCTGCGGTGCGCGCTGGAGCGGCTGCTGAGCCGCTCGAACTGCGGCCTCTCGGCGCCGGCGGTCGTGGCGGTGAACCGCAACCAGTACGTGGTGGTGGGCGGCGGCGCGCGGCTCGAGGAGAGCGCGCTGGCCTTCTTTCTGCGGTGCGAGGCGCTGGGCAGCCTGCACCGCTCGCCGCTCGTGCTCAAGTTCTTCGTGCAGCAGGACGAGCCGCTCGCGCGCAACGAGTGGAACGCGCTGCGCCGCGTGTACCAGCGCCAGCACGCGCGCGACCGGCGAGCGACCGGCGCGGGCGCGGACGCCTGGCCCATCGTGCCCGAGCTCGTGGACGCCCAGCTGCGCCACGTGCTCGCCGACCCGGACGCCGACCCGGACGCCGACCCGGACACCGACCCGGACGCCGACTCGGCGGACGGCGGCCCACGGCCGATCGTGTGCTCGGTGCTGGCGCTGCGCCCCGGCTCGCGCACGACGCTCCTCCACGTGGCGCGCGGCCTGGCGGACTGCTCGCGCCGCGCGTCGCTGCTCCGGCCGCTCGCGCGCGTCGTCGCGGCCCTCGGCGCGCTGCACTCGTGCGGCGTCGTGCATTGCGGGCTCCACATGGGCGGGCTCGCCGTCTTCCCGGGCGGCCAGCTCCGCTTCTGGGCGCTCGAGCACGCCACGCGCAGCGGAGAGGGGGTCGCACCGGCGCTCGCGGCCGACGGGGCCGGCGGCGGAGCCAGCGCGGCCGTCCTGGAGCCGGCGGCGGTCGAGTTCATGGCGCCGGAGCTCGCGCGGGCGGTCGTGCGCGCGCAGCAGCAGCAGCGGTCGACGGCGCTGCGCAGACGCGTGGACCGCGACACGCCCGGGTTTTGGAGCCGCCTTAGCAACCGCAGCAGCAGCAGCAGCAGCAGCAGCAGCAGCAGGAGCATGGGCGCGACGGACGCGCTCGTGGCGTCGCCGGCGCTGGACGTGTGGGCGCTCGGCGTGCTCATCCTCAAGATGTACTGCGCCGACAAGCGGCTGGACGAGCTGCGCGCCGGCGGCGGCGACGCGGACACGAGCAGCGTGCTGCGGCGCCTCGCGGACCCGCGCGCGTTCCGCGGCTTTGGGCGCTCGCTCGCGCTGTACGTCGAGCACGAGGACGTGCGCGACCTCGCGCGGCGCTGCCTGGCGCTCGACCCGCTGGCCCGGCCCACGATGGCCGAGGTGGCGGCGCATCCGTGCTGGCAGCGGCGTCTCCACGAGCCGGAGGCCTTTGACAGCAGCAGCAGGAGCGGCGGCGGCGGCAGGGGCAGAGACGGTAGTGCCGAGGCGGTGGGCCGAGCCCGGTCGTCCGTGACGGTCTTCCGCTCGACGGTCGTGGCGAGGCCGCGGCGGCAGAGCAGCAGCCGCCGCCTGCTGCTGGACATTGTCGAGGCGTTCGACGAGGAGCAGTCGCCCGCGCCGTCCGAGTACCACGACGGCGAGAGCTTCACTAGCGACGCAGGCGCCGCCCGACCACACCCGGCCGAGCACGAGGTGGCGGCCCAAGCGCAGCCGTCGCCGGTACGACGACGACCCTCTGCAGCAGCAGCAGCAGCAGCGCCGTCGTCTGCCGAGTGGACGGAGCCGGCGCTGCCGCCGAGTCTGTGGCTGCTGCTGCCGCCGGCCGGGACGAAGCCGCTGTCGACCGTCGAGCGCTGGGTGGAGCACCTCGAGGCGCTGCGGAGTGAGCGCGGCGGCGAGCGGTCCTCGTCCGGCTCGTCCGCGCGCTCGTCGGCGCGCTCGTCGGCGCGCTCGTCGTGCTCGTTCGCCGGCTGGGAGGCCGAGCGGGAGCGCGGCGGCGACTCGGACGAGCTCGTCCTGGCGCTCGTGCCCATGTGCGAGCACTGCTCGCTCGACGGCGCGGACGCCGGCGGCTGCTGCGACCTGCGCGCGTCCCGCGACGGCCGCGTCGTCGTCCACGTGCCCGAGTCGCTGCTGGCGCTGGTCGTGCCGGTCGTCCAGGAGACGCTGCTCTTCCTCCGGGCTCGGGCGCTGCTCGCGACGGCCGCCGACGCCTCAGAGGACGCGAGCGAGCGCGTCGCGCGGGTCAACGGCCTGGACGCGACGCAGTGGCGCGAGCTGCTGCTCATGTACGAGGCGCTCGAGCGGCTGCGGATCGTGGGCGCGAGTCTGCGCTCGTCGCCCATGCTCGAGCCGCTGGAGCGCATGCTGGCCTCGGGCGACCGCGCGCGGGCGCGGCAGGTGCTGGACGAGCTCCAGTGCCTCGTCTTCAGCGCCGAGAAGCGCGAGTTCGTGCGCGGACTCCTCGAGGTGCTCGCCGTCTCGGACCCGGCGGCCGCCGCGGCCTTGACGTGCGCCCGCGACTCGCCGGCGTCGCTCTCGCGGACCGACCGGCTGGAGCTGGAGGCCGAGGTGCGCGAGGACGCGGCGTACGTGGCGACGACGCGGTGGCTCTGCCCGACGCACCAGGAGCTAGGGCGAGCGGCAGCGGAGAGGGAGAGGGAGAGGCGCCAGCGACGGCCGAGTTGGACGCCAGCCGCGGCGTGAGCAAGGCCCAGCGGCGGCGGCTTGGAACGCTCGAGGGCTGCAGTGTGGTGTGGATGGGATCCCCATAATGGATGGAGACGTGCCGTGCGTGACGCTTCAAGCCGTGGGCAGGTGGAGGCGCACTCGTTCGCTCCGGTGAGACGCTGGAGAGGGTCCGCGACCAACTACCGCACCCGACTTGACCTCGTTGCAGTGCACCTTGTTCCATTTTCCACGCCACGCACTGATTTAAGAGATAAGTACGCTACAAGAAGTACAGCACCCCGAGCTCCAGTTGCAGTCAGTCCCTGGAGTCCGGTGTCCGGTGACCAAGGCTCCTGCTGCTGTACACAGCCGATCCGACGCATCGAAAGTAAGAGAGCCCGCGGATGACCTCCGCAGCTTTTCCACGCCCCTTACATCTGGGCGACCCTTATCTGGGCGAAAAGGATAACTTGTAACGGGTCCACCGACTTCAACGCGGCGTCGTGCGAGCTGCGACAGCGCTGGGGCGTCACTCGACAGCGAACCCGACACTACGTCAATGGCCCATTGGCGCTACGAACCTCAATGGCGCTCGCCTCAATGCACAGGCCCTCGCCTTGCTGGCAATGAAAGGCGCTCTCGACCAGCGTCATGCCGACCTCGACAACCGGTTTTTCTCCTATCCCTTGTGTAACGCTACAGTGCTACTACAGTACTACTGTATTAAAATGTATTAAACCAAGTACTGTACCCCATCTTCAACTTGAAGTTCCGCATAGCGATTCCCAATGACTTGGGTTCTGAGAAGAGAAGGAGGAGCTCTTGGTGTCAAGCCTTGCGTTTCGTGCGATGCCCACATCGTCTTTCGCACTTTAGCGGCCAGGCGTTAAACAGCAAGTAAGGCCCACTCTCGCGCGCAAGGAACGGTGCAATAACGCGTTGAACTGTGGCGACGGTCGGTCGGTCGCCGCGGCAGCCATCATCCGCCGACACGCAAGCCCCGCATGAAGTACTGGTCGCTGGTTCAACAAGCCGCGGTGTACTATGCACTGAAATAGGCTCGATCTGAATACTGAGGGAGCTCCACACATGGAACTGAACAAAAACTGCAGCTTTCTTTCCGTGTCAAGAGCTCATTCATAGCGTAAACACTCGCTCGTCTTGTCCGCAACAGCGTGCCCTACCTACTGTACCACCCTCGGCCGCCGCCACCTTTTTTCCACCCGAGCGCCCACCCGCCCGCCGTCCGCTCTACTCACTTTCCAATTCGCCTCGCCTCGCGCACCCCGTCGGCCCCCGTTCCCTCCCCTCCCCTCCCCACCGCCCTTCCGCACGCTCCTCTCGCCCTCTCAGCCAGCCCAGAATGACGGTTAGTCCCGACGTGGCGGCGGCCCCCGCGCCCTCCGGCTCCACCTCGTGCGGCCAGGCGGTGCAGAAGCGGATCGTCAAGCACTGGACCGTGCCGCCCAAGTACCGGTCGGCCGAGCAGGACGCGGCCGAGGCGCTGCTCTTCACCGTCTACATGGGCAAGAACCGCTACTGGTCGCTGCCGGGCGTGCGCTTCTCGCGCTGGTACCTCTTCTTCGCGAGCTTCCTCGTGCAGTTCTGCATGGGCTCGCTCTACAGCTGGTCCGTGCTCAACAAGCCCATCGACCGCCACATCTACGACGACGCCACGGCCGAGAGGGCCGTCAACTCGTTCTACATCGCCGTGGGCGTCTTCGGCACCACGACGGCCATCATGGGCCCGTGGATCGAGCGCCACGGCCCGCGGCAGGGCGTGTTGCTCGGCACCTCGGCCTTCTTCCTCGGCAACATCATCGTCGCCATCGGCGTGCACTTCAAGGAGATCGCCATCGTGTACCTAGGCTACGGCGTCTTCTGCGGCTTCGGCATGGGCCTCTGCTACATCTCGCCCGTGTCGGCGCTGCAGAAGTGGTTCCCCGACTACCGCGGGACGGCCGCGGGCTTCGCGGTCGGCGGCTACGGCGCCGGGTCGGTCGTCTGGGGCAAGGTGTACCTGCCGACCATCGACGCCGTGGGCCTCGGCAACATGTTCATCCTGATCGGCGGCGTCATCGCCGGCTCGCTATACATTTGCGCTGTGATCCTGCGCAACCCGCCGCTGGACTTTGCCGTCGGCGGGCTCAACATCCACGGCGAGGCGGTCGAGGAGGCCGAGGTGGCGCTGCAGCGCGGCGAGAAGCTCAGCGTCATGTCGGCCCACGAGTACGAGTCCATCACGACGCCGTCCAACAAGGACATCGAGGAGGTGCTGGCGCCCGCCGACAACGCGCACGCGCAGGTCAAGAAGCTGACGCTCGTGCAGGCCATCTTGACGCCCGACTTCTTCTTCATGTACCTCATGTTCTTCGCCAACCAGATCTTCGGGCTCATCGTGCTATCCAAGCTCTCCAACATGTGCGTCGACATCTTCGGCAAGTCGGCCGACCAGGGCGCCGACATCGTGTCGGCCAACGGCGTCTTCAACTGCGTCGGCCGCCTCGTGTTCCCCATGATCACGGACCTGCTGCACCGCTGGTTCAAGATCGAGCACGCCTTCGCGCGCAAGTGCCTCTACTTCTACGCGCTCGGCTCGCAGATCATCGTCATCGCGCTCATGCCGACGCTCATCGACAACCAGAGCTACACGGCCTTCGTCTGCTGCGTCTTCATCCTCACGGCCAGCTACGGCGGCGGCTTCGGCACCATCCCCGCCTTCCTCACCGACATGTTCGGCGCCTTCAACATCGGCGCCATGCACGGCCTCATCCTCACGGCCTGGTCCATCGGCGGCGTCGTCGGCGGCATCACCTTCACCAGCACCTACAAGGACCTGGTCGCCGACGGAGAACCCATCCCCGACGCCTACGTCACCAACATCAACAAGATCCTCATCGTCGTCTGCGTCTGCGCCGCTTCTGTGCTCTTCGTGCGCACCGACCCCGTCGACCGCTTTGCGCCCGGGTACCAGTACAGCGTGTGCGGCAAGCGCGTGATCAGCATCAAGCCCAAGCACAAGCCCGAGGAGCCGCTCCTGGCCGACGCCTAGACGATGGGACTAGAGCGACAAGGGGCCAACGCTCTACACGCAGCTGCGAATTGTATAATGCCGTGGTAATTGATCTTGATCGTACATTTGTGCAGCCTTTGGGCTCCATCGTTTGAAGCCCTACGCGTCGTTTCGCGGCAACTAAATGTTGAAGTTCAGGAGTGGAGTGGGTTTGAACTTCAAGTACTGATATAATTGTGTTGCGACTGGCGAAATTCAGACGTTTCAAGCGTTGCGTTTCGATAGATAAGGTTGACGGTATCCTTCTACTTACGCATTGGGCTACAGTACAGTACATCAGACATCTACTCCGCAAAGCGTGGTAAATGTTTTCTACCATCTAATTCGACTTGCCGTGCGCTGATCAACGTCCTGGAGCGCAAGCGGCTCGAGCTGTGCCGTCCTGACCGCCCTGTGGTCCCATATAAGGACTTGTTTGACGAGGTGAAGCCGCCCTTGAACCTTGTCGTGCCTCAGACTTCTTCAACTTGAAATGCAGTGCTGCGCCAAACTGTGCTGTACCGGTACACGTATCGCCATCTGTGAACGCCATTGCTACCGTACTGTACCTTGTTGAAGTGCCTCTTGTTCATCACTCGATACTCGTTACTCGTCACCGCCCAGGGTCAACGGTAAACAAAACGCACACAGCAGTCTCACCGACTAAAGTGAAGGGGAAAGTCACAGCGTTTTCTTTTTGCCATTCGATTGGTCCCACAGAGATGGGAACTATCTAGCTAAAGGGGAAGCACACACGCACGCACACGCAGCCACTGCCGAGGACGAAACAGCCTACAGCTGAGGGATCCCTCGGCAAGCCGCTCGCCGCAGTTTCGAGGAGTTGGGGCGACCCTAGACGTCGAGGAGCGGCTCGTCCTTCTCGGGCTTGCTGGACTTGATGCTGACGATGCGGCGGCCGAAGACGCTGAGGTGGTAGCCGCGCTCGAAGCGGTCCTTGGGGTTCGTGCGCACGAAGAAGATGAAGCCGGCGCCGACGCAGACGAGGATGAGGATCTTGTTGATGTTGTTGATGTAGGCCTCGGGCACGGACACCCCGTCGGCGATCTGTCCGCGGTAGGCGCTGTTGAAGGAGATGCCGCCGGCCACGCCGCCGATGGACCACGAGGTGAGGATGAGGCCGTGCATGGCGCCGATGTTGAAGGCGCCGAACATGTCGGTGAGGAAGGCGGGGATGGTGCCGAAGCCGCCGCCGTAGCTGCCCGTGAGGACGAAGGCGAGGACGCAGAAGGCCGTGTACATGTCCTCGCGGAAGAGCGTGGGGAAGACGGCGATGATGACGATCTGCGACGCGAGCGCGTAGAAGTAGAAGCACTTGCGCGCGAAGGCGTGCTCGATCTTGAACCAGCGGTGCAGCAGGTCAGTCATCATGGGGAAGAAGAGCCGGCCGACGCAGTTGAAGACGCCGTTGATGGACACGATGTCGGAGGCCTGGTCGGCCGACTTGCCGAAGATGTCGGTGCACATGTTGGAGAGCTTGGAGAGCACGATGAGGCCGTAGAGCTGGTTGGCGAAGAACATGAGGTAGAGGCACACAAAGTCGGGCGACAGGATGGCCTGGATGAGCGTCAGCTTCTTGACGTGCGCGTGCGCGCTGTCGGCGGGCTCGACCACGTCCTGGATGTCCTTGGCGGACGGCGTGACGATCGACTCGAACTCGTGGTTGGACATGACGCTGAGCTTCTCGCCGCGCTGCAGCGCCTCCTCGGCCTGGTCCACCGCCTCGCCGTGGATGTTGAGCCCGCCGACGACGAACTCGGGGTGCGGGTTGCGCAGCACGATGGCGCACACGTAGAGCGTCACGGAGATGACGCCGCCGAGCAGGAAGAACATGGACGGCAGCCCGACCGCGTCGATGGCCGGCAGGTACACCTTGCTCCAGACGACCGACCCGGCGCCGTAGCCGCCGACCGCGAAGCCCGCCGCCATGCCGCGGTAGTCGGGGAACCACTTCTGCAGCGCCGACACGGGCGAGATGTAGCAGAGGCCCATGCCGAAGCCGCAGAAGACGCCGTAGCCGACGTAGACGATGCCCATGAGGTCCGCGTAGAGCCCGACGCCGACGATGACGTTGCCGACGAGGAAGGAGGTGGCGCCCAGCATGATGCCGGCGCGCGGGCCGTGGCGCTCGATCCACGGGCCCATGATGGCCGTCGTGGTGCCGAACATGCCGACGGCGATGTAGAACGAGTTGACGGCCTTCTCGGCCTTGGGGTTGTCGAACAGGTACGCGTCGATGGGCTTGTTGAGCACGGACCAGCTGTAGAGCGAGCCGATGCAGAACTGCACGAGGAAGCTCGCGAAGAAGAGGTACCAGCGGTTGAACTTGATGCTGCGCAGCGCCCAGTAGCGGTTCTTGCCCAGGTAGAGCGTGAACAGCCAGTCCTCGGCCTCGTCCTGCTGCGGGTCGCGGTGCTTGGGCGGCACGGTCCAGTGCTTGACGATCTGCGCGCGCACCTTGCCGGGGCAGGACGTGCTGGGCGACTCCTCTTGGCCCATGGCTGGCGGTAGAGCGGCGGTGGGGCGGCGGGGAGGGCGGCGGGTGCGCGACGCGGAGGCGATTGGGAAGTGAGAGCTGGCGGTAGACTGGGAGGATCATCGCCCAGGTGATCAACGATCATCGGCTTCCCATAGTGTACTGTAGACTCTACAGTAGAGCGGGGAGTAGAGAGCTCCGCTCGCAGGCTGTCAGGGAGGAGAAGGTGTGCACGAGGCGATATGTCGGGGAGGAGCGGCAAGCGTCAGCGCCTGGACCGACGAGGATCCGATACAAAGACCGAGTCATTGGGGAGTCCGATGGTGAGTTTGACGTCCAGCTTCAACGTACAGTACGTTTACGAATGGAGGCTAAGCTTGATTTGTGATTGTTTAAACCTGTATGATATGATATCCCTTTATTTGTGATTACACTTTGTCGATAAAACGGAGCGTGAAAAGCGGTCGTATAACCTCTCATTATTTATACGATTGGGTTCGTGCGGTAATTCAATGATCACTCTATGTCGGGCGTGGTACATACTTTCTCAGCAGAGATTAACAGGATACTAAATGTAGCACTGTCAATAGACAGTCTACAAAGACTCTTCAAGATCAATTCTAGAGCTTGCTCAGGAGTTTCTTCCATCGCTTCTACCACCAAGAAGCTGAGCGCGGCCTTGCGTTTCAGCCGATGTCGGCGCTGCTTTATCGAATCGCCGCGTTCGCTTTCCAGAGTGCATCGAAATTGCAGCAGCTTCAACTCAAATCTCTACAGTACCTTTTTACCAGTGCTGAAATTCGAGCTGTTCTGGTCTTGCGTGTCGACCGATTTGCCCGACTGCGCGACTCATTATAGTCTTCCATGTAAACACGATCTGGTGCTGAGCAGCGCTGTGGTTGAACAGACCACGGTACTTTATTGAATGTAGTGAGCTATAAACCTAGTCACATACTTGTCTGCCCTACACTCTAGAGAATGATCTAGCTTCAGATGACGCTGAAGCCTTAGTGTCATCGACAGGCAAAGAAAAAGCCGTCGAGAACCCGTCGAGCGGTGCACATGCGTGCTTCTGGCTGGCATGGCAGACTGGCAGACTGGCAGAAACCTTCTGCTCATGCTCTGCTGACAGCAGTGCACTCTGATGACCGCTCTCTTTCTCTCTCTGCGTCGCAATCCCGCTGCCCTCATACTGTACCGTGGTGCATGCACGACTGTTCAGCAGTCAGAACCGAGAGTGGTTGCGTCGTCAACGCCACGACACGGCGACAAAGCATTTGCGAGGCTCACGGTCACATGATGTGGACCACATCATGTGATATCTTCTTGCTGTACGTCCCACGTTACTGTACAGCACAGTTGTACAAGGATTAACTAGAGACTGAAATTTCCAGTTCGGTACCCTCAACCTTGCGTTTCGCGCGATGGCTCAACGCGTTTGGAAAGAAACTGGGCTCCCTCGATGGATGGATCGATGGATGGATGGTCCCCCAGTCGCTCCTGGTCGAGTCCTCGATGGAGTTTTGCCTGCCATGGCGCTACTCTCTCTCTCTATGGGCCAAGTCGCGGTGGCGCTCCCAGCGCGCACCGCCTCATTCCCACTCATAAGTTCTGGGCCGCGTGCGTTGTCTTCACGGCGATCTATATGTAGTAGTGTACTGTGCTGCGGTCGCCATTGCATTGTGAAGGGGCGCACGTACACTGCGAGTGTCGAGGCAGCAGGCGTCTCCAAGCAGCGCAGCGCAACGCCCCCTTCCCTGTCGACGACGACGGGAGCCGCGGCCTGCTTGGCGTCGCCGGAGCGCTCGGCTTGTCTATCGCACGCGTTCGTGTCGCGCGTTTGCGGTGCGGTCGCCGCCGCCGCTTCCGGTGGTGCCCGCTCGACGGCGGCAATCCGCTGGAACGCAAGGTGCGGAGCGGCGAAAAGGGGCGCCCAACCGAGTAGTCGTAGCGCACCGGAACGCGGCGCTGGGCGTCCGACGCGGCGGCAACACCGGAACTCGACGGCGCGTCCAGCGCGGGGTGCTCGGGAAGCCAGAGGGGTCGGTCCGCAGAGCCATTGGCGAGCGACCGCGTCGTCAAGTCCTTGAAAACCATCAATAGTGTCGCGGTCTCTTCATGTTATTATGGCTGTTGTATACTACCCGTCGTCTAAAACAACCGTGCAGTCTGTATAGTCATTGTAGTTGGAAAATGGTTATTATATGTAGTTGGATAATGGTTCCTGTGCTCAGCAGCCCTATTATTGATACATCCATACGTACTCGTGCCTTGCGCACCATGAGAAGGAGATGACGTAGCAAACGCGTAGTTGTCATTACCGATTGATAGAATATAAACTCGCGTGAGCCGCGGGGGGGGGGGCGCGTTGTCACTTCCGCGCCCCGCCTGCTGCTCCCTCCCTCCCTCCCTCCTCCTACGAGCGCCTGCGGGCGCTTTGACGCACGCTTTGAGGCAGCCTAGACGCGCTCCGAGATGAGCAGCTCGTCCTTGGCGGGCGGCTTGCCCTCCTTGGGCGGGACGCTGATGACGCGCTTGCCGCAGAGCGAGTAGTGGTAGCCGGGCTCGAAGCGGTCCTTAGGGTTCGTGCGCACGAAGAAGATGAAGACGGCGCAGACGCAGACGACGACGAGGATCTTGTGGATGTTGCTGATGTAGGCGTCGACGGCCGACTTGCCCGACTCGATGAGGTCCGTGTAGGCGCTGTTGAAGGAGATGCCGCCGGCCACGCCGCCGATGGACCAGGCCGTGAGGATGATGCCGTGCATGGCGCCGATGTTGAAGGCGCCGAACATGTCGGTGAGGAAGGCGGGGATGGTGCCGAAGCCGCCGCCGTAGACGGTCGTGAGAAGGAAGATGAAGACGACGAAGACCGTGTACTCGTCGTTGCGGAAGAGCGTGGGCAGCGTGGCGATGATGACGATCTGGCAGGCCAGCGAGAAGTAGAACATGATCTTGCGGCCGAAGGCGTGCTCGATCTTGAACATGCGCACCATCACGTCCGAGATCATGGGGAAGACGAGGCGGCCGACGCAGTTGAAGACGCCGTTGATGGACACGATGTTGGCGCCCTGGTCGGCGGTCTTGCCAAAGATGTCGATGCACATGGACGAGAGCTTGGAGAGCACGATGAGGCCGTAGATCTGGCAGCCGAAGAACATGAGGTAGAGCGTGACGAAGTCGGGCGACGAGATGGCCTGGATGAGCGTCATGTTCTTGACCTTGCTGTGCGCCGACGCGTTGGGGCCCGTCTCGTCGATCATCTCCTGCAGCTCGCGGTTGCTCGGCGTCATGATGGACTCGTACTCGTGGCTCGACATGACGCTCACCTTTTCGCCGCGGTGCAGCGCCTCCTCCACGTCGTGCACCGCCTCGCCGTGCATGTTGAGCCCCGCGACGCTGAACTCGTCGTGCGGGTTGCGCAGGATGACGGCGCACACGTAGAGCAGGAAGGTGAAGATGCCGCCGATGACGATCCACATGAGCGGCAGGCCCACGGCGTCGATCACGGGCAGGTACACCTTGCTCCAGACGACCGACCCGGCGCCGTAGCCGCCGACGGCGAAGCCCGCGGCCGTCCCGCGGTAGTCGGGGAACCACTTCTGCAGCGCCGACACGGGCGAGATGTAGCACAGGCCGCTGCCGAAGCCGCAGAAGAGTCCGTAGCCGATGTAGAGGCCCGCGATGGACTCGAAGTGCAGCGAGACGCAGCTGACGACCGTGCCGATGAAGTAGGACGTGGCGCCGAGCAGGATGCCCTGGCGCGGGCCGTTGCGCTCGATCCACGGGCCCATGATGGCCGTGGACGTGCCGAAGACGCCCACGGCGATGTAGAAGGCGTTGACGGCCATGCCCTTCTTCGGGTTGTCGTAGATGAGCGTGTCGATGGGCTTGTTGAGCACGGACCAGCTGTAGAGCGAGCCGATGCAGAACTGCACGAGGAAGCTCGCGAAGAAGAGGTACCAGCGGTTGAACTTGACGCTGCGCAGCGCCCAGTAGCGGTGCTTGCCCAGGTAGAGCGTGAACAGCCACGACTCGGCCTCGTCCTGCTCCTTGGACCGGTACTTGGGCGGCACGGTCCAGTGCTTGACGAGCGCGCCGCGGACCTTCGAGCCGCACGAGGTGTTGACGGGCCGCGTCGGCGGCGTCGGCGTCGGGGAGAGCGCAGCGCCGGCCATCGTTCTGGAGCTTGTGTAGAGCGAGGGGGAGGGAACGGAGGGGAGGACGACGGGCGGAGGGTGCGCGCTCGGCTGCCGATTGGGAAGTGAGGACGGTGGAGCGTCGCTCGCCCAGGAGGTGCAAACGTGGTCTAGACTGAGTCTATCTAGTATGTAGATTGATAGACTCTAGCGACACTGAGGCAGGCACGATCACTCTACTCTGCACGTGCGTTCGAAGCTGCTAGTGTACAGTACATTAGTCGGAGGGGGGGCGCGTCACGGATGCCTGGATTGTGTACCACATCAGAGACTGTGGCACCGCGTGCAACTTGGAGTTTGTATGGTCGTCACCCCCGGCAGTGCATAGCCGGTGATTATGCCGACGTCGAGCTCCCAACTTCAAGCCGCCTGGTGCAGATCCTGCCCGCGGTAGTCGCCAATTACACTTGGCTCCAGTATGGATCGATCCATGTGTCAAGGGTTTCGCGTCCTTTCGCCCCCAAACATCATCTGCAGGCTTGCGTTTCGCGCGATTGGGGCGGCCGCACTCCCCGGCTCTGCCCGTCCTCAACGGTCGATTAGACTTGGATTGTGTATGAATTCATCAATTAGCACATATCCGACAGGCTATCACGCTCATGTGATGACAGTGTTCGACTGGCGTGCCCAAACAGGGCGTCATGGAGACTCCAAGCAGAGAGCCCGAAACTTTGCCAAAGACAACTATAAGAACCAAAATGCGCGCCGAATCGTTTAACGTTTGCAGCGCCAAGCGCCAATATGCGCAGAAGCGTTTAACGTTGATCTTTGGCTAGATATGTACAGTGTAGCCGATTTCACTTCATTATTGATCTGCAGTTCAATCTTTGCCAACCTCACCACATTAAGTGCCTATTAGGTATTGAAACTGACGTTTAGAACAGCGGAACCCAGCGACTTTTGGTTCCCAAAACCGGATCAGCTTTCCAAGTAATTAGTACGGTATGAACGGTACTGTACCATCTGAACTGCAGTACATTCGATTCGTGTTTGAAGGCTGAAGGTTGAAGCTGGCCATGGATCACTGTCTTTGTGCTGTTTTTGATTTGCAGAAAGGCCACCTTGAACTTGAAACTGTCCATATCGATATACAAATCCGGTCTTGTATTAGTGAGCTGTACAAGGCACTGATTTGAGTTACTCCTGAGAGAGGGATATCTAGGATACTGAATTTAGACAGCTCTTCATCCGTCCTTCTCTAGAAATGTATGATATTGAGTATGAAGCTGATATATTTCGCATAACAACGGTAATGTATTTGTAGTACGTACGAGTCATACGAAATTCAATATTAAAGATCGTTCGC
>JAADXZ010000110.1:0-42592 GCA_023338055.1 Phytopythium mirpurense
GCAATGCCTCTTCGTCCACGTCTTGCGAGAGCAGCATAATGACAATTTCGCTACGTGCCGGCTCCTAAGCCTGGTGGGCGTGTCAGCAGTGGAGGAGAAGGAGGCCGCACACTGACATTAGGACCCCAATATTGTGTGCAGCTTGGCGTCTGCTGGGCTGTCCCGAAGCTCGCCCCTGCCGCCACATCATTAATACGACACGGTCAAGGATCGGTGCACACATTTCACCCTCAGACGGGAAGAGTTTCCAAAAGCGGTTGAGTCTATAATTAGACGTGCCCAACAAACACGAGCGACGGTTTAGTCGTGACGTTGTTGGCCCAAACCATTTGGTCGCTTGTGAATCCCAGCCACGCACGCAGTATGAACGCGTAGGAAGCCGCACAGGGAGTTTGATCGAGGCCATGCCGTCCATGTTCCGCGCTCGGAAGCACAAGCAAAAGGCGGGGGAGGCCAGGCAGGACGGCGATGCGTTCCGCAACGACCCGGAGCTGCAGCAACTCGACACGGACACAGCAAAGCTGCTGCGCCTGGTCAAGTCTCCGATCCCAACGCCGTCCAAACAAGCCCCTGGCGGTCGAAGCGCCGGGCCTCCGTCTGTGACCCGCAAGCGGCGCGTGACAATCGAGGTCTTGGACGTCGCGGATGAAAACGATGGAGGAGGTGGCGAGGGCGACACGACGCAGACCACACGAGAGTCAAAGGAGGTTGAGCCTAACGCTGCGATTGCCGTGGGTCTCGAGAAGAGCGGAGGTGAGGAGAGCAGCCGTGACCCGTTCGACTTTGCCGCGGAAGAAGCGCGCGTACGCAAGGCTGCAGACACGTTTTATCCAGACCTGTCACCTACCAAGCGCGGACTCGCAGGTCAGCGAGACATGCTTGACAAGGAACTGACTCGTTTAGCGGTGCTCGCGAGGCGAGAAGAGGCAGTGCTAGCACGGCGACGAGCAGCACTAACGGAGGGTTTCTCTGCTGCGAACCGCCTCGACATTAGTGCTGTCAAGGTAAGCTGTGTACTCGTCACGCATTGCTTGCAAGGGACCAATGAGCTTAGAACTCTTCACGTCGTCACACATTCCAGATCCAGGCCCATTGCCGCGGCTATTTGCAGCGCAAGACTCACAATGGCCTCAAGCGCAAGCGAATTTTGTACAATGGCGAAGGCAGTGGAAGCCCTGGACGACTTGAGACGTCGTCGGAAACGACCTTGAGTGAGCCTGCAGCAGATCAATGGCACGAAGTGCGTGACGTCGAGAAAGGCGAGACGTGGTACTACAACGCGCAAACGGGGAAGAGTCAGTGGGAGCGACCGCCCCACTTTTCGGCACCGCGCTCCGCTGACGCGCAGTCACTCCCTGATCTTAAAGATCGTCGAGCTAACCATGCTCGTGCCACTCCCGAAAACTCGACACCCAGCAGCGGAGGAGACGGAGATATCGATGGAGCTCGCTCTGTGGCACTGGGTGCGGATGGTTTGCTCTCCTTGCCTCCACTGTCGCCCTCGCCGAGCGCTTGCTCGAGCGCTAGATCGATTGAAAGCGGCCAACAGCAACTAAAAAGCGCAAATAGTCATTACGACGGCAGTAGCAGCCTCGCGATGTCGAAGTCCCGAAGTTCCAAGATCGGTAGCAAATCCACGTCAATGCTGCCGGCACTACGCCCAGACTATGTAGCACTCTCGCAACCATCGTGGGAGTGTGACTCGATTTCGTCTGAGCGCAGCGGGATCTCGAGTGACCGGTACCGTGATGACGATTCAGTTGTCTCGGACGCGCTTGATCGACGTCACAGTCTGGAAACTGACGACGCCGAGCGCCACATCGACGAAGGTGATGACGACTGGCAAGATAATGACACGCTCTTCCGAGCTGATGGCACGCGCAACAGCAAGCTGCGTGATACGATCCGCCAAGCGCTTCAGGTGTCAAAGTTCGACTCAATATCGTCTCTGCTCGCCTCTAATGTTGTCCTAAGGAAGAAGCCAACTCGTGGAGCCAGAGGTTCTGGGACGAGAGATGTCGACGAATCGACTTCTCCGGCAAGAAGACGGGTAAACGGCAACCAGAGCACAGGAAAGCGCGATGTGGTATTGGGCAAGCGTGACTCGCCGTTTATGGTGGCGGTGCTGGCAGATGCCGACACGGAGAGCTCGCCGACGAGAGCTAAAAGCTCTTCCAAGGCAAAATCGAGGATTGGTGGAGCAGCTACGAGCAAGAACCCTCTTGCTAACCCTCCAAGAATCCGAGACTTGGCAGATCCGGGGTTCATAAATGACGAAGAGCGATCACCAACTTCGACCAAAACAAATCCCAATGGCTCAGGAACCAGTGAGGTGCCTTCACAGGAGCAGCAGGTTGGAGGAAGCAACTCTCCGAGTCGAAATGACAAGATTGTGTGTTTCAACTGCTGGAGTTCAAGCAGCGGCACCTACTGCGAAATGCATTCGGACCCGCGCATGGCAACGCGCAAAGTGAAAGCTGGAGCTAGCGCACTCATGTGCGCAAACTGGGAGCTCGACCAGCTACGACGCAAGTACCGAGCAGAGGAGATCCAAGAGATATTCATGAAGCAGAATGCGTCACTGAGATATGACCGACAGAGCAAAACGTACATGACGGTCATTGAGTGCCGCCACCCAATATACCGCGCCGTCGAGCAACTACTAGCCGCCTGGAACAAAACAATGCGAAGGAAGTTACACACGCGCGCGTGGTTCCGCTCCTTCATTGAGCAATTACGTGCCGGCCAAGTCCCAAAAGCGGATTCATCGACGCCTGCCCTCATGAGGCTGAAGAATACTCTGCAAAACAACCGCTGGTGTACAAAGTACTCCGACTCAGTTCGAGAATTCCACCCCAAAGCACCAGTCACGGCAAAGCTCTACAAGAGCGACCAATCGTCGTCACCATTCATGGATGTCATCACAGTCGACCCGGGGCATCCTCAACTCCGCAATTGGATCCTCAAGACCGACTGCACCAAGCCCGTGGAGCTATATCGACCGCGCGAGTACGAGCTTCCGCCGCGGCGGTGTGTTCCCATGCCAACGCCGAGTTTTCTCGATGAAGTGCCGCTTCCAGTGCCCAACGTGTTCATTGACTGCGGTCACATAGCGAGCTGGTTCGAGCGCCTTTCCGCACGTGTGTCGAAAGCAGCGCTTGACAAAGCGCTCCTCCAGATCGCGGCATGCAGTCCACCGGCAGGTGTCACCCTTGCACGGCGCACCAAGATTGTTCGGCCAGTGACTGTGATGTTCGCGACGTTTGGTCGTAAACCAACTCGAGGAAACCTCGCGGTGGGTGGATTGACGGCAGAGCTGCTCATCCATATGCTCGTCACGACGTACATCCCCGCGCAATTCGGAAACTTTGTCGTGTTCGACCGCCGAGCGATCGCGCCATCGCTCTCGAAAGACCACGACGCGATCTTCGCTTGTCTTGCGGTAGCGCAAAACGCCCCGGAGTTCGTGTTCCGTGCTCTAGAGCACGCCCTCAACGTTCGACGACCGCCATGTGTCATATTAGCTACTCGCGTATTCCCTGGGGAAACAGATTACGACGCGCTTTGCACATCCCGCCGATTTCCCGTGAACCGTGTCGAGCAGACGGGCGAAGAACTGGCGATGGGGTTTCGCACGTTTTGGCTCGTTGACGCGAGGCCGGTGCACGAAGAAGGCATCGCGAGCGTGCAAGTTGCCCCTTCCGGCGACATATTGTCGCTGAATGCTACCTCCTTGAACCCGACGATGACCACTCGTGCAGACCGATATTACCCGTTCTGCATCCCGACCACACGAGAAAACACACCAATAGAGTTCATCCACCTTCTTTGGATTGGCCAGTCGAGTCGCAACCAGCCACAAGTGTTCACGTCCCTCGGAGCACAGCAACCAGGTGACTTCATGAAGAATTCGGATCCGGACGGAGCTCTCGGGCTGTGTACTAGCGTTGTGTATCGAAGCTGGGCATACTTCCAGTCAGACAATCCGTACGAAGAGTTCGTGACCGAGGATGGCGTCGCTTACTGGTACGATAAACGATCAGGAGAAACGTTCTGGGTGCGACCACTTCTTCCCGCCGAAAAACACCGTGGCAAGGACGGAGATGTCGATGGCGTAGTCGCCGATGGGGTTGGTGAGCGCGCCACACTGGGCGTCGGGGCGGAAGAATCCCGATACTCCACGCAGAGCGTTCGAAAGTTTATCACTAAGAGCATGGAGGCTCCCGAAGAGGTCGAGCGACGCCGTCGATTGGTCGCTGCCAGCGCCAAGAAACACGATATCGTGGTTGAGCTGTCACCTCGATCTAGCCAGACCGGGAACAACAAGTCCCAGGAAACAGGTCTTCAGCGGATTCAAGTGCCGAGTTTGTCGTTCCAATCCAAACAGCAGCAAGCCACATCGCCAGTACCGGCCAATGTTGGAGTGCGATTCCCTGTGTCAATGACCGACAACAACAGTGGTGACCTCGCTCACTCACCTACAAGAAAGCAGCACCGGGGTCATTCTGTCGGGGAGACAACGAATCCTGCCATCGATGGCAATACCAAGCTTCTGATTGATAGTATCACACAAGCACTCGGCTCTGCGCTTCCATCGCTTGGAGCCACAACGGGGGCCTCTGGAAGCGTCGAGATGCTTCAGTTCGGAATCGGGCTGGGGATGGGACTGGGGATGCGCGTACAACAGCAGCAGCACCAGTTGCAGCTACCACCCAACGCCGCTGGCCAAGAGCTTTCTCCGACTAATAGGTCATGTGAAGACAATGGCGATGACGACAACCGCGACGACGTCTCAACGTCACGCTCAGATGTCAGCTCTGTTGACAGCTCGCTCACTGCTCGAAGTACGATGTCTACCGCCACCTCGGTCGACATCTCGCCTTCTCCTGACGAGCTTGAGCTGGCGGGCGAGGCTCCATCGAGGCGCCCTCCTGGGTTTGCTGAGAAGACTCCCGGATACAATACTCACCCACCTCCAGGCGAAGGGACTACGTGGGTGCACAAGCCTGTTGATTCGTCAGGTGATAGCCAAACCGCCGTTGATGGCTTCGGCGGAGCGCTCCATCAACGCGTTGCGAGCCTCCCCAAAGACTTCGTTGCATCCGTTTCGACGACAAAGACGTGCAAGATGCAAGCAAACTATCTTCCAGTCGTCAAGAACATGGTACGTAGCTAGCTAGCAGCTCTGTTACGTGGAGAACTGATCCATCGTGGCGGACTCATTTGTTTCCATTCCGTCAACGTGTAACAGAACCAACCGCGCAGCGTGGGTATCGTACGGCCACGCGCGGCTCTGGAAGAGTGGCTCACGGTCGGCTACTCCCCCTGGTCAGCCGGTCGCGCGGTCTTTGGCTCTGAATTCATTGACAACCTGATGCGCCGCCCGGAGTTGCTGCAGCAAGCCAATAGCACTGATAGCTCCGCAACCACAGGAGTGCCGAAAGTGGCGCAAGCAACATCGGTCACTGTAGAGAAGCGCGGAAATGTCAGCCAAGCTGTCAGGGAAAGCCAGCAGCTCGAGACAGTCATGAGTCTGTGTCGTCACGGAAAATACGACGAAGTGGAAGTGGTAAGAGACCGCTTACGAACTTGCTATGGAAGGCAGTGCACTCTAACCTCGCCTCACGTTACCACTGCCAATTCAAGATGATCAACAGTCCCGACTGGACGCTCGACATCGACGCCATGGACGCGACAGGCAACACGCTGTTGTCCGTCGCCTGCCAGAACAACAACAAGCGCATCGCCAAGCTGTGTCTGCGCCGTGGGGCCGACATCAACACTCAAAATGTAGTCGCTACACGTTGCCTATTGATTGTGAGTCGATACGATGCTGACATTGCGCGGGGTTATTGCTTGTGGACCCAAACAGCTGAACGGCCAGTCCGTTCTGCATTACTGCCACGAGTACGGCTTCCACGATCTGATGGAGTACCTGATGGACAAGGGCGCGCGCGAGGACCTGCTGAATTCGGACGGCCTGACCTGCTACGAAGGGCTCAGCAAGGAGGCCGTCGATGCACTGTAGGAACGCGCAGGAAGCAAGATGCGAGTTTGGCACAACAGCAAAACGAGTATCAAGCTCTAGTGAAGGGCAGCATACTGACCGTCTTCCTCGCCCTTCCTTTCCACGCGCTCAATTGTGGAAGTAATGAAGCAGGTGGAGCAGTACCGCGAAGCCGACGTAGACGCAGAAGATCATGAACCCGTAGCCACGACCGATCTTCTCCGTGTGCTCTAAAATGCGGTTGCTCTGCGCGTTCGCATCCATGTTGCATCATCACGACAGGTCAGTTGTATTGGACGTGCCAGCACTACACGCAATAAAGCACTCTCTACCTGCGTGACGTTGGATTTGGCTTCTTGCGCGTGTTGGTGAATGAATTCAATGTCAGTCTGCTGCTCCATAATCTTGTCGGCAAACTGCGCCATGAGGTTGGAGATGGCCGCCATCTTGCTCTCAATTTTCCTGTCACGGCACCGAATTTACGCACGTAAGACACGCGAGCTCACAATAATCACACGCAAATTCCCGCGTACTTGGCGTCTTCGAGGTTGTGCTGGAAATGGCGCTGAAGCATCGCATTCTCGAGTTTCAAGCGGCGGTCTTCGTCCTCCGTAATCTCGAGCTCGTCGCTCTGGGAAACGAGAACAAAGGGCTGCATTGGCTGGACATTCGAGCACACGCACAGACAACACGCATTAGAAGGAGCCCGAGGAATCGAAAGGCGTGTCGAACCTGACCTGGGTTTTCGTTGGAGGCTTTCGTGCGACAGGGGCTCGCGAAAGCACGGGTATCTTTTTGCCCAGTCGAGTGATAGAAGTTGGTGGCGTGGCCGGTGAGGCTGATGAGGACGTGCGAGGCGAGGCCACGGGTGAAGACACCGGCTGTGACGCAACTGAAGCCTTCTCGGCGTGCGAAAACGTCTTCTTGTCAAGCTGAGCCGCCAAGGCCGCCGCTTTCTTGGCCCTTTCCTCAATCTCGTCAAGGGTTTCCCGCTCGCCTTCTGGCAGGAGGCTACAATAAAAAGAAGCATGCAGGTGGATCGATTGAGATAGTTAGAACAGCACGTGCTGTCAGGCACAACACTACCACGTATTGATCGTCATGAGGCTCTTACCGAGAAGAGAGGAGGAATGGCTGGCCGTAGCGTTGCCGCTGCATCCGCTTCGTCTCGTTGGCGACGCCCTTCAGGCGCTTTGTCGATCAAAATCACCACGGTAAGTCCGTGTTCGCCTCGAATACCACGATGCATCAGGACTGCGTACCTCTAGCAGGTACGTGACGACCTCGCGCTGGTGCTCAATGCGCATGGACGAAGAACCTGCGGCATATCCACGCGATATACAAAGTTAGGACTGGCGAGCGTCGACCCACAGGAGCGGAGCAGCTACCAAGAGGGTGGGTTTACTCACGCGCAGCGTCCGTCGCGTCCTTGAGCGCGTCAATCTTGGCGCTGCAGTCTCTGACGAGCTCGACCACGTCCTGTCAGCATCTCGCGAGCGCCATACGCGTCACATTAGCGCAACACTCGTCTCGTGTTGGCCACATACTCGTGCACTCACGGCGTCGAACTCGTCCTTGTCCTGCTCGCTCATGGCGGCGCCCTTGACGCGGATGAACAGCTTCGGACGCAGGTACCGCGGTCGGACCTCGCGCAGCATGGCCTCCATCTCCATCAGGCTGTGCAGCTACGGTACGCGCGAGAACCCCACTCGAGGTCAGATCAGCCACAGCGCCAACTCTTGCGGCGGCAGTAGCGCGCGCGCACCAGCTCTAGCGCCTCCAGGTCGAACGCGACGACATCCTTCGATCGCTTCACGAGCACTTGCGCAGGGGCGACGCGCAGAACCGTGTCGTCCAGCGGCGCCAGCACCCGGAAGCGCTCCGTCACGTCGACGCTCATGGTCTGGTCTGGTCTTCTGGCTCGGGGTGCTTTATGATAAAGGAATCCGGGTTTCGCGTAATATTACTGGTCAATATATATATATTCAGCACATTTTATTGGTTATAAACATGGTCTGACGCAACAGTCAGTACAGTTGCGCAACTTTACTGGAAGCGGGAGCAGCAGCAAGTGTTGCTGGTTGCCAAAAACCAACCGGCAGAGCGAAGATGGCGGCGGCGACGGCGGCGGCGGCTCCAGCGGACGCGGCGGCGGCGCTGGCGGCGCTGGCGGAGCTGCGCGAGCACCTGATCAAGGGCAAGGAGGTGGCGGTGGAGGGGGATGCGCTGGTGCTGCAGGACGTGGGCGGCCAGGAGCTGCGGCGCTTCCCCAAGCACACTCCGACCGCCTACCACTCCAAGAACTCGGACAAGCGCTACGACCTGCTGGCCGTCTACACGTGCTACAAGTACGCGGCCCTGACCTTTAGTGACTACGTCATGAAGTGCCGCGCCGAGAAGGCCACCATGGTCTCGACGGTCGACAAGAAGGAGCTCATCGCGTACCTCAAGGGCGACATCGAGACCTCGGCGCAGATCGCGGGCGCCGCGGGGAAGAAGCCCTCGTCCGCTTCTGCGGCGGCCTCGGGGGCATCGTCTCCGGCCGCGAGCGCGAAGAACAAGGCGTCAGGCGGCGGCGACGATGACCACGCGGCCAAGAAGCGCAAGCTGGCGCATGAGAGCCACCGCGACAAGGAAAACGCCAGCAGAAGGTCCGTCTGCCTGTACTCTCTATCTCTGCACATTGTCACGAGTGCTCGGCTGATACTGTGCTGGTAACGCAGTGGGGCGACTGGAAAGGCTGCTGAAGCGGTGGACAGTGCCAGTGGCACCGCGATCAAGCGCGTGCTCGCCAAGGAGCACGTGTTCCGCAACCGCACGACAATGCTGGACGCGACCACCAAGACGTTTGAGAACGTTCTCAAGACGGTCGACCTCGTCAACGCCGAGACCAAGGAGCGTATCGAGAAGGCGGCCAAGTCGTCAGCGATCGCGCCCGTGACGGTGCGCAAGGAGCAACTGCCGCTCGACCGCCTCATGAAGGAGAAGATGCTTGGTACGGCCGGTCATTTGTCTTGCACTTTGTGTGCTGTAGGTACTAACCGGCGTGTGTATCTGTGTAGGCACGCCTATCATCGTCGTGCCCGCTGGCTTCTCGGATCTCTTCACCATGCTCAACGCGCGCGACTTCCTCGAGGACGGCGTGTACGTGCTCTCCTCAATAGTGGTTGTAGGGCGAGGTCGCGACCGTTGAACATGCTGAAAACCGTCTGTGCAGGTACATTTCAAATATGCAGAAGAAGTCGGAGGGAAGCCGCAAGGCGCAGTCGATCGTGATCACACACGAGGAAGACGGCCACACCTACACTTTCAAGGTCGTCGACAGCGTCGCACGCTTCCGTGACAAGGACTGGTTCGTTGTGCAGATTGCGTGGTCGATCGCTTTGCGACGAAGCTGACTTGGAGTGGCGATGCTTTATTACAGGCGTAGTGTCGTCGGTGTCATCGTGTCTGGCCAGAGCTGGCAGTTCAAGGGCTGGAAGTGGAAGTTCCCGCTCGAGGTGTTCAAGAAGGGTGCGTGTGTTGCTGACCTTGTGGTGGACGAGATGCTCAGTGGGGATGCTAACATCGCCTTTTGGATGTGCGTTTCGATGATGCAAGTGTGCGGCGTGCACATTTACAACCAGGGGTCGCAGCTCAATGAGGAGATCAAGCAGTGGGACGTCAAGCTGCTCATGGTGCGTTTGCTCATGTCCGTGATCGGGGTCAAAGGACCCTGACATTGACTTGATTGTCCGGCAATGTCCAACCAGATCCACCCCGACAAGCGGCATCTGGACAAAGTGGCTGCCAAAGAGTTCTGGCGCTACCTGTTCGCCTTCATCAAGGTCAAGTTACAGTAGCAGGGCTGTCCAGGCCGTCAGAGTTACGAAAAGACCGTTGGGAGACGAAGAGGGCTGACTAGAGAGCCGAGCCAAGTCGGGGGGTAAGGGACCGTGATGGGAGTGAAGGGCGGTAGGGTGTGGGGAGTGCATTTGCTTGCCCGGTTGTATAGTCTGCCACGATTCACTAGTGACACATTCAAAGGCCCGCTACACTTCCAACAAGCGCCACCATCAAGACGCGGTCCCTCTTTCTCGGTTTAATGCTACAGTAGATATTCACTAACAGTGTTTTCGTCCTCCGTTCCGCAGCGACGCCCGCATCGCGCTTTAATTAACCACGGCGACATTGCCACATGAAATGACTCCACAGTGACAGGTAAAGGCTGTGATCTCGCGTCGTCGACCTTGGACCCCGGCGACTCGGTTTCCAGGCCGCCTCTCCTTGAAATAGCCGCCCAGTACGCCAATCTCGCACCTCGCAGCCCGCGCACGGGCGTTTTGCATCTATTTTCTCGCACTTGCGAGTGGCTTGGGGGGCTCATCGACGCTTATAGCGCGAGTGCTCATCGCGCTTTCTCCCCCGGTCGCGGCACTCTTGGAAGCGAGTGAGGCCAAGGCTTGGACCAACGCCCAGTCGACCTTCGCCCCCTCCCCGGTCTGCGCGCGCGCCTCGCGAAGCTGCTGGACCCACGGACGCGCGGACGGCAGTGCATGGCCAGGGGCTGCGACCGGACGGACCCAGGCATCGTCACAGGCTTGAACGTCTTCTTCTCCCACAATCGCTTCATCTCCAGTGGGATCTCCGGTGGGGCGTATCAGTCTAGGCGCGAGTGCGGGTCTGTCCGACTCGAGAGCAAAAGTGACGCGCCGAATCTGGAACAGGCGGCACCATCGAGAGCAGCTTGTCGCTGTCACCAGCGCAATCGACGACCTCGGCACCAAGCCCGACCCGTTGCCAATACGCGCCGCCATGCCCGGTAGCTCCTCCAGCGCGGCGAGCTCCTACATGGGGAAGCCCAAAGCGCCCGCTGTTGCCGCTGAGCATGCGGGCAACGGCGCCAGCATCGCTGTGACGACGAGCGGGACGAACGCGAGTGGCCCGGGCGCGCCCTTGCCGGTGCTCAAGCCGGCCATGACGCTCGCCAACATGCAGAGCACCAAGAACCTCAACAAGGTCGCGCCAGAGAACCTCGTGGTGGCGCCGCCGCCGACGCGCCAGGAAAAAGTGCTCGCGTTCCTCGACAACAAGTACGTGAGCACCTTTTTGACGCTGTGCACCATCTTCGCGCTCTTCGGCGACGACTTCCGCGTGAGCTTCATGCCCAAGAGCGCCGACACGGCCATCTACAACACGCTCTTCTCGCTCTTCATCATCTTCGCGCTCGAGTTCGGGCTCAGCATCTACAGCCGGCCACGGTACTTCAACCGCGGCCGGGGGTTCACCTTTTACCTCGACTTCATCTCGACGCTGTCCGTCCTCCCCGACGTCGACTGGATCTGGTCGCATGTGGTCGGGGCCGCGTCTTCTTCCGACTCGAGCGCGGCGGCGCTCAAGGCGGGCCGCGCCTCGCGCGTGGGCTCGAAGGCCGGCCGGATCGTTCGTCTCGTGCGCCTCTTCCGCATGCTGCGCATCCTGCGTGTGCTCAAGAAGAACAAGAACCCGGATGCGAAGGCCGTCGAGATCTCCGAGCCGTCCAAGATCGGCAAGGTGCTGACGGAGAAGACCACGCGGCGGCTGATCGTGCTCGTGCTGCTCATCATCATCGTGTCCCCCATCATCGACGGCTCGGTCGACTCGTCGCAGGACGACTTCCAGGTCTCGCAGCTCGAGCGGCTGCATCGGTACACGCAAGACTACAACGAGACGGGCGGGGTGCCCATGACCGACTTCCGCAAGTTCGTCGAGGAGTACGTGCGCGATTCCAACGGCTACATTGTGCGGATGAAGCTGGCCAACGTGGACGACGCCGTGGTGGACAAGTGGCTGCGCGAGGTCAAGTTCCAGGCGCTCAACAGTGACGACGACTGGCAGTCCGGCTCGCCGTACGACCTCGTCGAAAACCCAAAGACGGGCTGGTCGGCGGCGGCCTACTTGGACTCGGACCCGAGCACGGCGTACCGGTCGACCGAGATCACAACGATCGAGAACCTCGGCTGCTACGCCAACAATGTCTGCATCGACTGCTCGACCAGCTCGTCGACCAGCGCGTGCCACTCGCTCGTCGTGTTCGACATCTCGGCCTCGACGCGCTCCGCGGCCAACCTCAACATTGGCAAGACGGTGCTCGTCATGTTCTGCTTCGCCGTGTCCATCTTCGTGCTGACCAAGGACGCTGAGACCATGGTCATCGGACCCATCGAGCGCATGATGCGCTTGGTGACGCAGCTCGCGCAGAACCCGCTGGGCGCCACCGAGACCAAGAAGGAAATGTATGAGCGCGACGCGCAAGGCAGCGACGACTACGAGACCAAGATGCTCGAGGACACGCTCGGCAAAATCGGGCGGCTGCTGCAGGTGGGCTTCGGCGCCGCGGGCACGGAGATCATCGCCAAGAACATGGGCGGCGCGGGCGACCTCGACGTCATGATCCCCGGAAAGAAGATCACGTCCATCTTCGGCTTCGGGATCATCGAGCACTTCACCGAGACGTGCAGCTTGCTGGAGGAAGACATCATCATGTACATCAACACGATCGCTGAGATCGTGCACAGCGACGCCAAGATCTTCCACGGCGCGGCCAACAAGAACATCGGCGCCGCGTTCCTCCTCGCCTGGAAAATGTGCGACGGAGCGCTCCCTGGCATGCGCGACCCACGCGACCCCGGAGACAAGCCCCGCATGGACCTCGCCGAGAAGGCCAAGCGCCGCGACGGTATCTACATCAAGAGCACCGGCGCCGGGACGGTGGTTCGGCGGATCGCGCCGACGGAGCTGGTGGACAGCGCGCTCACCGCCGTGCTCAAGATGCGCGTCGACATCCACAACGCCAACCACCACGGCACGCTGCACAAGTTCTGCACCAACAAGAAGCTGGTCGCGGCCTTCGAGGACTTTGAGGTCCACATGGGCTTCGGGCTTCACATTGGCTGGGCAATCGAGGGCGCCATCGGCTCGAGGTTCAAGATCGACGCGTCGTACTTGTCGCCGAACGTCAACATGGCAGCGCGTCTGGAGGCAGCGACCGGGCAGTTCGACGTGCCCATGCTCCTCTCGGAATGGTTCGTCGAGGAGCTGTCCGTCGAGGCGAGGCGCTTCTGCCGGAAGATTGACCGCGTCGCCGTCAAAGGCAGCGAGATCCCCATGGATCTCTGGACATTCGACATCGGCAACTACCCCGCCGACGGAGTCTGCCCAATTATCAGCCCCGAGGGGAAGCAGAAGGCAGTCCAGTTCGACCAGGATCCCATTTACCGGGCGCTCCAGGAGGGGATCCCAACCGCCTTCAACGACAACTTCAACGAAGGTATTGGCGCCTACTTCGCCGGCAAGTGGGAAATCGCGCGCGACCGCCTCACTGCCGCCAACCAGATCTGGGAGGATGGACCAACCAAGGTCGTGCTCAAGGTCATGGAGACGGAAAGCGGCGGCTCGTTCGCCGCGCCCAACTGGTGGAAAGGCTATCGGCAACTCACAGAGAAGTAGTCAGTCACCCGCCCAACACGGCACACGCGCGTCGAAGGCGCGCAACCATCAATTGAGTCGGCACCACGCCTTGGGTACCTGCGCGCGACAGAACATCGGATCGCTTGCGATAAAGACGACTCGGTTGTCACCTTGTCGATGCGCGCCGCTCATCCACCCAAGAATCGCTAATTGGGCCGACTCAAGTCAAGCGACTGAAGGCTCGGTACATCGTAGGTGCTGGCTCAGCGCACCGTGCTGTCGCACAGTACACTGCCACTGCCAGCTTGAGATGGCGCTCGATAGGTTATTTATTTACCTAAAGTACTTTACCTTTGTTTACTCAGGGTGCGCAGATTGAATCGCTGCCATTCTTTGGCTGTTTAGCGGCGTTCTAGACAAGCGTTTCACCTGATACGGTTAGATGCGGCCATGAGTCCAGTCGTCCCCAAACAAGGGCCATCGATGACAAGCTTAGCATTGCCTGCTGCTTCGAGCTAGCTCGCGGCCACACCCGGCTCCGCCGTACCAGCCACTTTCTTGGCACTCCTCCGCCATTCGCGCCGTTTTCCGCGCTCAGTTCGATCTGCTGCTTCTGCAACCCGTTCGGCAATCTCGTGTGCTGTAAAATGTCGGAGCTGGCACCCGTTCTTTCTGCATTTGACCGGGGCGCTTGGGTTTGCAATCGTCACGGCTGGAGCAGTCTTTTCACCGGCGCAGAAGGGAAACGATGGCATGAGCAAGACTGGCCGCCCTAGGGAACGCTTGCGATGACCAGCGTGTTTCCCTCGTCGCAAAACTGTCGTCATGTCTTCAAATCGCCACTGGGAAGCTGCCGCTTTCGACGGCACGAGTCGAATGTGCCGTCCTTCGCAGTACTGGCCTCTCCCCAGTAAGGAGCATACTCCGTCTTGAAAGAATTCTTGGCAATACGTCGAAGTGCGGAAGGTGTACGGTATGCGGTCGTACCGATACCATTCCGGCAGCACAGTCACGGCTACGGGCGCCATTTCTCGTTTGTTCGCGCTGGCATCACTCAGGTACTGGTAGAGGTCGACCACGTTTGCGTTGCCACTGGAACAGCCACCGGTAGTAGCGTCGATTTGATTGCTGGCAGACGACAGAATGTCCACTCGGCGGCTCAACTTGTCATCGAGTGAAGGTTGCACGAGGTAGTTTCCGGAGGATAGATCACAGAGGCAAGTGAGCAAACCGGCGAGTGCGTCGAACTTTGTCATCGGGCTGAGAACAGACACGACATTCAGTAAGTTCGTGTTCAAAGTGGAGCAACCAAAAAGTAAGCGTGTGGAACACGTGAACGTACTCAAAGTAGTCCGCGTGCTGGGTTTCACCGTCACCATCTCGGCCGTACACTAGAGTCTTGAGCGAATGAATCTCCCACTCGTTGATCACACTTGTCCTTGGGTTGAGGCGGGCGACGGCTACGCGTGAACTGCCTCGGATCCATGAATGGAGCCAGAACTTGCATCTCTCACTGACTGTTAGCTGCTCTCGTAGCAGCAAGTCGCGATAATCAGGCTTGACAAACAAACTCAGCGCGATCGGCAGCTGCATCAAACGCAGTTGGATACAATCCATGTCAAATGCATGCAATGTCCGTGGCACGAGGGTTTTCCGCGTACCTTGGCTGGAGATGTGGACTCCGCAGATGAGGACCCTGCAGATGAGGCGCCAACTCCACTGCGTTCGACAGTAGCGCCATGGCTCTCGTTTTCCACAAGGCATGCGTGAATGGTAGTCCGGACAAGGACGCGCTTGTCCCCAATTTGCCAAACATGATACACCACTTGGCCGCTTCCTCGAGGCGCGCCTGATTTCGCCTGGAGCAATTGATTGAAGTCAAACGATGAGCGCAACCCCAGTCAAATACACATCACGTAGAATGACATTACCTTGAGCTGATCCAACGTCAAAGAGCGGCCAGCAAAGGCAATCTTGTCTCGTGTGCACATGTTGGGGCCCCGAAGCACTCTATCAAGACAGACCAGCTTTCTGGGCTTTCCATCACTTCCGACGACAACTCGGGTCTTCACCGGAATGACCCAACGATGAATCTGACACGATCCGCATAGCAGGCATTTGACCGAATACGTTAGCTGGTCAAGACAAATTGGAGTGCGTGGCATGGGTATACAAGTTCGTACCGATTCTGTCACGTTACTTGGTGTTGCGAGGTCAAATAGCTCCAGCATTGTCGAAGACGAAATGGCGACTTCGCAATTGTGCTTCAGCATCAAGCCTTCCGCGTGAGGATCTGCCGAGATAACCTCACTTTGTACCCAGGATGAGCGATTGTAAGTGGGCACTGCCTCTTCCTTCTTGTCTGCAATCTGCATTCCTGGGACGACTTGACTGGCATTGATCATTGTCGCCGTGCCGATTCTGAACACTTCCTTCACGTGCTTCACGATTGGATTGCTCCCAACAGCTTGGGTGCCATGGGTTTCTTTGTTCGGATCAACCGGGATTGATAGAGCTTTCTCGAAGAACTGATTGTAGAGCCGTCGCGCGTCGTTGGAGTCGCGGAGTTTAGTTCCCTCGAACTGCGTGCATCATCACAACAAGGTTTAATATTGTTATTGACGTCAAGGCACGCTATTGACAAGTATGGATCGCTCAGCATGGCTGAATTTACCCATTGAGAAGCGAACGGAGGGACGCAGGACTGGTTCTGCGCTTGCACGGCCGCCGTTGCTTGCTTGAACAGTCGAAAGAAATCAATCTGCATGGCGTGCCAGTAATGGATAAGTACACTCGTATGACCGAATTGGGTCTCGATACAAGGAATTGAAGCAACATGATACGCAGTACTTACTTGCTCGTTGCGAACATGGTCTTCCAGCGACCGCAGCTGCGCTGCTTCATCCGACGACAGTGCAAGGATCTCGGGTAGACCGCGCTGTCGTCACAACATTCATTAGCGTACCCAGACTGAGCAAACCTGCAATTGCAGAAAGCCGGACACGTACACTGTGCGCCTCGGTCCTTTTGCGAACCAGAGCCAGGTACGCTTCATGCTGCTCGATCGTCAGCGCGGACAGACGCCGGCGGCCATTCACTGCGAGCTCCACCAAGTCCTTGGCGTCGGGACAGCGCTTGGTGACGAGGTCTTCCAGTAGAACCATGATATGCGCAGCCTTCAGCTCGTTCATTGGGTTCACTTTCGTCGCCTGTTTGTCGCCATGCATGTCTGCATCGGGACCCAACGACAGCAGCGTCTGGCGATACTGCTGCTCCTGCTGGTACCGCCGCGTCTCGGGCTCGCCGCCAAACTGCGAGAACTGCTCGTAGTCGCGCGCCGAGAAGAACGCATGGTACCCATCCGCGCCTTGTTCGTCTGCACCCTCGGTCCTGCGCTTCTTGCGCGCCGCCACTAGCGGCGGAGGCACCGCGAACGCGTTCCCGTCGACCATTTTCCGAGCAGGAAATAGTTGTGGTGTGGTGGAGCCGCCTTTCTCGAAAGGACCATCACTCCATGCCAAAAAGGAAACCAAGTGAGTATTCACCAATCATGGTGGCTCAACAAAATATTCACAAATCATATCGTGTTTTATCCCTTAGTTTCAACCAGTCACGAGGCTCTAAGCGGCACCCCTGCGCAGTCGGGGAGAAGACGACACGCCGCCTAACAACCATGTCGGTGCTGGTGGAGACGACGCTGGGCGAGCTGGTGGTGGACCTGTACGTGGACGAGTGTCCGCTGGCGAGCAAGAACTTCCTCAAGCTGTGCAAGACCAAGTACTACAACGGCAACCTGTTCTTCAACGTGCAGGAGGGCTTCATGGTGCAGGCGGGCGACCCGACGGCGACGGGCACGGGCGGCTCGTCCGTCTACGGGCTGCTCTACGGCGAGCAAGCGCGCTTCTTCGAGGACGAGCTGCGCCCGCACCTTGTGCACAACAAGAAGGGGCTCGTGGGCATGGCCTCGGCGGGGCCGAACCTCAACGCGTCGCAGTTCTACATCACCACTCGCGGCGATGACCTCGAGTACCTGGACGGCAAGCACACGCTCTTTGGGGAGATCGCGGAAGGGATGGACGTTCTGGACAAAATCAACGAGCTGTTCGTCGACAAGGAGTACCGCCCGTACCAAGACGTGCGCATCAAACACACGTACGTGCTGGAGGACCCGTTCCCAGACCCGGAGGGGCTCGTTGTCCCGGCCGAGTCCCCTAAACGTGAGCGACCCGAGGAAGAGAAGGTGGAAGCACGTCTCGCGGCAGACGAGAAGCTGGGCGAGGACGACGGACGTACCGAGCAGGAGATCGAGCAGTCGCTGCGCGAGAAGGAGGCCAAGTCGAGGGCGGTGGTCCTTGAAATGATCGGCGACATCCCCGACGCGGATGTCAAGCCCCCGGAGGAAGTGCTGTTTGTGTGCAAGCTCAACCCAGTGACGGAGAGCAGCGACCTCGATATGGCTTTCTGCCGCTTTGGCGAGTGCAAAGCAGAAGTGATCCGTGACTACAAAACGGGGGACTCACTATGCTTCGCGTTCGTCGAGTTCCAAGACAAGCGCCACTGTGAAGAAGCCTACTTCAAGATGAACAATGTGCTCCTCGATGATCGGCGTATCAAGGTGGACTTCAGCCAGTCCGTGTCAAAACTGTGGAACAAGTTTTCCCGCCGCCCCTGGGAGAAACACAGCAAGGGCGATGGCGATCCATACGCGAACGAGAAGAAGCGTGGCGGCAAGAGCGGGAGCAGCAAATTGTTCGGCAGTCGCAACGTTGGCGGGAACCTACGTCTAAAGCAGAGCCACGGCTTTGGATCGCGGGGTACCGGAGCCGAGTTCGATCTTGTCGATGAAGATGACGACAAGCGCTATCAGTCCAAGGGTGCCGAAGCCCGTACCAGCCGTGGCTCGTCTTCTCGCCCGCACAGAAGCCGCTCGCCCGATCGGAAGAAGCGGTCGCGGCGGGATGAAGACACACAGAGCACAAGGGACAGAGAGAGAAGTCGTAGTCGAAGCCGCTGCCGAGGTAGCAACAAGCGAAGCCCGAGCGTGGAGCGCCGTCGCCGCGACCGTGACCGGGGCAACGAGCGGGGCTCACAGCGACGTGATCGTGGCAGTCGAGACAAGGCTCGATCTGAGAGGAAGCGCAGCCGCAGTAGGAGCAGGAGCCCTGCTCGCCATCGTTCGAACCGATCGTGAACGTCGCAAACCTGTAATGCCTCGAACGGTCTGCCGGTTCGTGGTGGTACGATGCACGTACTCGACCATTCTTTGCTGAATTCGTCTTCTAAGTATGCTGAGTTCATTCACGAAGCCAGTGCTCATCTTCTTCCTACACATAATACGACTCACCGGGGAGCTTTCAGGTCGAGGGGCGACCATGGCGGTGAGCGAGCGCTAGCTCGTACTGGCGGACGAAGTACTTCTCATCGCGGATCACGTCCAGTGGCTCCACTCGCAAGAGGTGGACGTTCTTGGTTCGCTCGAACGGGACCGCCGATCCATCCCGCGCGCTGCGCGCGTCCACAATGTGCGCGTCGTGGGCGAGGATGTTGTCGTCGAAGAAGACGGCGTGCACGTCGCTCTCCTGGTCGTCCAATGTCAGCAGCTTACCCGCCGCCGCGTCCTCGCAGTTGCGGAACCAGAACGGGTAGAAGTCTCGGATCGCCAGCGTCGATTGCGCTTCGCGCCATTCGTGGGTCAAGAAGCGGTGGATCGCGGGGATCCCCTCCAGCACACGGGCGCGAGGATGGCGCTCCGTGTAGAAGGAGGCGTCCGGATAGTTCGCATCCTCCTTCGAGGGCTGGTCGAACGTGCCCATGACCAGCGCCGTGTACCTGTCGGCGCGATAGAAGGTGCCGAACCGCGCGGGAGAGACGCTGTCCGAGTCACTCGCCTGGTCAATTGCCAGGTGTATCCGGCGGTCGATCGATCCATCCGAGCCATTCATGACGGCGCCAGGGAAGTACGGGTGCTTGCCCTCGCAGAAGCTGTTGAACTCTTTCGCGATACGGCGCAGGTCGTCTCCGAACGTGCGGAAGATGAGGTTGAAGCTGACCCCGCGCTCGTGGAGCGACCGGATGAGCTGGAAGAACGCCGGCACCATGAAGAAGTGCTCCGAGTCGTCGAGCGCCGCGTCCTTCCTCAAGCTCGCATAGTCTTCGTCGCCGCCGTCAATGGGTAGCGGGGGCAGCTGGAGCTTGTCCAGGAGCAGGGCGTGCTCGGCTGCCAGGCCGTGGCCAGGGTTACCCGGCGACGTAAAGTCCTGGCGCAGTACTTTACGCATCTTCTTGTGGCTTTTGGCGGTCGCGGGGTCCTTTGAAGCTGGGTACTACCGACAGAGCGAGCACCACAAGTCAACTTGCTGTCGATAGAAAGACGTGGCTACTACCCACTGGCAAAGCAAAGCCCCATCGACCGACCTTGGCTCGGAGGAACGTGCCGTACGAGACCTCATGGGCAGCCGCTGGCGCCAGCTGCTGCTGCAGCGCCGGCCGCCCGTTCCAGCGCCATTGCGCGTTGCTTTCTCCGGACGAGTCAACGCTCCCGAGCGCGCGCTCCGTGAGCAAATCGTTGAGGATGTGGCCGAGCCCCTTGCCCTGCACCGGGTCGTGCATGATGATGGTCTGCGCGAGTGCACCTCCGCTGGTGAGTCGACATGGGAGATAAGAGCACTGACTCTTGCAGGGACGCAAGGAGCACCTTGTTGACGTCAAAGTACAGCAGCACATGCGGATCAAGGGAAGCCATCGTCTAGGCGGTGTAACCTGCCGGGCTAGCAGCTTGGGGCTATGGGTTTCGGTATACAAAAAGCGAGACAACTGAGGATCCAATGGACCAGAAAAGAAAGACAAAAACGCACGACGGACACCTTGAGATCTCAGTTAACCCTGAGCATACAGTCGTCAAGAGAGGAAGCTCTCGTCTGCCTTATCCTCGACGCCGTCGGCTGCTAAAAGCCCCGATTCCTGCAGCTTCAACACCTCCGCATTGACTCGCGCGCTCGCTCAGCTCCGGCTCGTTTCGCGAGCGACCGAGCGATTGCTCTGTCCTCTGGTCTGGTCGACGGACCGATCGCGAGCGCGCATGTGCTCGGCATCTCTCAGGAGCTGGTCCACGTCGATGCGGATGGGAGGGGCGGACTGCAGGCACTTGAGCGCCCCGGAGAACCCGAGGCGTAACAGCGACGAGCGGCGGCAGCGAACGAGCGCACAGTTGACATAGTGCAGAAGGCTGAAGCGCTTTGGGTCGGATAGCAGCGCGTCCCACACCCGCAGCGTCGCGGGCATGGAGAACTCGCGAGCGAGTAGCGTTGTGTACCATCGGAGGCTGAAGAGGTCTGGGGTCACGCCGATCGAGTTCTGCTCCGACACCCACGCTCGTGAGGGAGGGAGTGGACACACTGGGATATTTGGTCCGTATACAGAGAGAGAGAGAGAGACTCGGAGCTCACCAGGTGCTGCCACAAGACAGGGTCATGCTGCCGGAGGAGCAGCATCAATCGGTGCATTTGCAGGTCGGCACCGCTCTTGGACGGGTCGGAAGGCGCAGGCAGGTACAGCAGCTTAATGGACGCGACGATGCTCTGGAATGAGAAGAACGCGTCGGCCTCCGTCTCGCTCGCCCACGCCTCGTCCGGGTCGTTCCCGTACACGAACAGGATCGGCGCCAATATGTCGTTCATGCCCTGCATGTAGCCGACCTCGGGGTGCTGCTTCGCGTGGACAAAGAGGATGCGGAGCATCCACTGGTGCGCCATGCCGCCCACCGAGAAGAAGGCGAGCTCGCTCCGCGTGCGGCAAATGTCCTGGCGTGCGATACAGCCCACCATCCAAAGCAAGCTGGGTTTAGCTTCATGGACAAGATAGCAGAGGTCCATTCATCCGATCTAACCTGATCGATGCTCTTTAGCAACGCAGCGTCGCGGTGATCGTCGTCATGGAGGATTGGTCCCCGGGGTCTCAAGTACTCGCGCTTCCAGGCAATGTATTGTGCACGCTGTTGGCTCAGCGCCTCCGTGCCATCTCTGCTCAGCACCCCGAGCAAGAGCCTCCAAGCGATCGGTCGCGCACAGACGCTACTCTCGGTGCTCACGTCGCTATCAGAGTCGAGGACGCCTCCAACGCCAGCCCCATGGGCATCCTTCATCGCGGATCGATGCGTCTGCAGGCGGCGTGAGAATGCCCAGTCGCTATTATTAACCACGACGGCGGGCCCAGCGCCAACAGCATTGCGGCCGAATCGCCACACGTGCTGCTTCCCATTCAGCCAGCGAGAGAGCCTCAGATAAAGACCAACCGCCCATGCCCATTGAATGGGGACCTGCGATGGGTTGCCACTCTATTCATAGCCTTAGTAGGTCGCCAAGGCGCTAGTAACTGCATTTGTGAGCCCCATGTGCCATAGAAATACACAGCAACAACACTGCGGGCAAGCGCAAACACCTCAGGTGTTTGCCTTCAACTTCGTCAGCCTTCAGCGGCTACCATCCAACAGCCACACATTTTTAGAATAGTCATATGTTGGACATGATTGAATCCTGGAGGCCATTTTTATAAGAAACAAGCAATATGTTATTTATTTGAAGCATCTATTCCTGGAGGTAATACATAGACACAGAGTATTGAGTGGTGCAATACTGTAATTTGTATTTGGTACTATACGGTACTGTGTATGCCATCCCGATTCTCCATCTGCGACATGTCGTTGATTTCGCGTGGGCCACTTCATTTTCCCCGCGCGGCTGCCTGCCCCCTCGTCGGAAGAACGAGAACGCCAAGGCGGTGCCAGCAAGTTTCCTCCAGGGGTCAAGCCGTGCTGCTCACGGCACTCTCCCTCGGCCGCCCGCGTGTCTCCTGCCGCCCAGACGTCCCTGTATCTTGGCGCCAGACCCCCGCGGACGCCGCTATCCTCCATTTCCCCCTTCGCCTCCATCCCTTCTCTCCAGAAGACGCACGCGACAGACGCGATGGCGCAGAACCCAGGAGCTCCATCCTCGGCGACGGCCGAGCGCGCGACGCCCATGCCCGGCATCAACGCGGAGCTGCTCGTGAGCATGATGGACTGCGTGGATACGTCGCTCTTCTCGCCGCAGCAGCTGGCCAACTGGGCGCAGATGAAGGCGCGCGTGTCGACGGCCGCCGCCACCCACTCGACGCTCTCCATGACGGGCAGCGACCTGCAGATGGTCAAGACGGAGCTCGCGCGCACCAACCTGGACGGCGCCGAGGCTCGCGTGGCGCCCGCAGGCTCCAGCGGTGACTCCAACGTGGACTTTCGCTCGCCGCTGCACCGCGAGGCATCCATCCAGGACGTGCTCGCGTGCCTGCTGGATCAGCAGCCGCCGTCCTCCCGCGTCATGAGCTCGAGCGGCGGTAGCTTCCTGTTCAACTCGGAGGTCAAGAACCGCGCGCAGAGCGGCGAAGGGGACGACGCGTCGGCCACCGGCGGCAAGCCCACGCTCAAGAGCCTGCTGAGCTCGAACGACTTCACGATGACGGAGAAGAAGGAGAGTCTGCGCCACCTGCTGAGCTTCATCGACAACTCATTCGCCAGCAACACGCCCGAGCCGCTTACGCAGGTGTACAAGGACGCGGAGAACGGCAGTCTGCAGCGCCTCTCGAGCCTGCAGCTCATGCGCTCGTTCATGACGAACCCCGGGGGTGGAAGCGCCTCCGCCACCGGTGCCAGCGGCCAGTCTAACATGGGCATGCGCACCACGAGCTTCGAGATCATCCAGGCAATGCTGAACGCAACGTCCAACCAAGCCATCCAGAAGCCCATGACGAGCCAGGACAGCTTCCGCTTCCAGCACCTGGCCAAGACGCTCGAGTCGATCGAGACGGACGTGGCCTACGACAACGAGGACTACGGCGGTGACGACGTCGTGCAGGTCGACAACCTCGACAACCTGCTCGACTACCACGGCGGATCGGCCAGCGCCCCGGCCGGCTTGGCGCCTGCGAGCCAGCCCACAGCGTCTTCTGGACCGCCGAGCGGCTCGAGCGCCGCCGGGTTCGTCGACACGCAGACGCTGCTGAACCCGTCACAGTCGATTTACCGCGAAATCAACAACGGTGGCACCACTCCTGGCAGCCAGGGCTACGCGACGTACGGCCAGTCGCTGGACCACGGTTCGATGCAAGGCATGTACGCTGGCACGCCGATGGGCACCGGCAGTGCACCGCCGTCGACTGATATGATGAACCAGGGCATGAGCCAGAGCATTAGCCAGGGCATGGGGTATCAGGGGATAGGCCAGACCAAGATGGAGCCCATGCAGACGCAGCAGCTCCTGCAACAGCAGCTCATGCGGCAGGAGCAGCAGCACAAGCAGCAGCAGCAGCTACAGCAGTACAACCAGATGTACCAGTCGGCCCTGCTCCAGCAGAGCATGATGATCAACCCGCCGGGCTACGGCATGGGCGCGAGCCCTGCGCCGTTCTCGTCGATCATGATGCCGTCGCCCATGCTGGCCCAGAAGCAGGCGGCGCAGCAGCAGACGATGCGGATAGCCGGCCAGAGCAAGCAGCCGCCGCAGCTGAAGGCGGACGGGACGGTCCAGATCTGCTCGGCGCTCGGGTGCAACCACCCCGCGCGCGTGAAGGGCATGTGCAAGCTGCACGGCGGCGGGCGCCGGTGCAAGGTCGAGGGCTGCATGAAGAGCGCACAGACGGGTCACTTGTGCATTGCGCACGGCGGCGGCAAGCCCTGCAACGTCGAGGGCTGCCCCAAGACGGCGCAGTCGCGGGGGCTCTGCAAGCAGCACGGCGGCGGCGTGCGCTGCAAGTTCGAGGGCTGCACCAAGAGCTGCCAGTCGGGCGGCTTCTGCCGCGGCCACGGCGGTGGCAAGCGCTGCGAGTACCCCAATTGCACCAAGTGGGCGCAGAAGAACGGCCACTGTGCCAAGCACGCGCAGGAGATCGCGCAGCAGCTGCAACAGCAGCAGCAGCAGCAACAGCAGCAGCAGCAGCAACAGCAGCAGCAGCAGCTCGTGCATCCGTGACGGACGTGAGGCGACACGAGGCGCGTCTGCCCACTACCGAGCCGTCGACAGTCGGCGGCGGACGCGGGGGGGTATACGGTAGTGCATTGTTTCCAGGTAATCAGCCGCGTCGCGAATATGAGCCTCCCGTCTCGGTCGAGCCACCCACCGCGCGGTCCTGCACCCGGCGCAGTGCTTGAGCAACGAAGGAGAGTGCCTTGGGCGTTCCGCTGCCGTACTGTACAGTACGCCCAGGCGACAGACAGCTTGTCAATGGCTCGGAGAGGAGCCTTGTAGTGGTTGGGAGCTACGGACTTGAAGGGTTGCGTTGCAGTCGGATGCGTCCCCCAGATTTCTGTTAAACGGCTGCTTCGGTCCTGCAACAACAACAACGAAAAACGGGTGATTGCGCAATTCCTACGCGTCCTTATAGATATCGGCCCCCAAGAGCGCAGCAGCTCTGTGGTGAAGCGCCGCGGATAAGCGTTCCGGCGGGTGGCGGTCTCCTCAGACCACCACCACTGGTCTGCCATGCCAGACTGCAGAAGCCATGAAGGCAGCGCCTCGGCTTGACCCAAGCGTCGGAATTCCAAGTTCCAGGTGCGCCTTCAAGTTGAGAGACTGAGCAGCAGGACGTATCTTTGACGCAAACCGAGCGGCCCTGTATACAGAACGCAAGTCAAATCGGATCCGATGCGGCGGTGACGTCACTAGCGTCACGCGCTGCGTTGCTCCCGTCCACACGGCACATGGGAAACGCAAGGCTGTTTTCCCCTCTCTCACATTTCAATACAGTTCTGTATTCCTCGTTGGCATACAAACCCCAAGTGTCGTCTGAACATTGTTCTACAGTATGGAGAACCTGGTGGAAGGCAGCAATCAAGCAGCTCTCTTGGGATCCTCCCAGACCGCCGGCCGCCGCAGTTCCCTCATTGCTGCCAGGGTACCATCCCCAGCTCTTGCTGCTGCCTCTCCGTCGAGACGCTCACAATCCCATTGGCCTCCGTCCCGTCCAGCTGATCGGTCCATGCGCCGGTAGTGAAGCGCTCCCATTGACTGGAGCACGAGACGCAGACGGTGTCTGTCTGCCTGGCTGGCTGTCGCACATAAGAGACACACATTCCTTCCCCCACCAGCAGCTCCGACAGAACCAAGATGGCGCCCGCAGCAACCGCATGGACGCCCAAGGCCGCGACGGCGCAGCAGCAGCAGCAGCAGGAGGAGGAGCGAGGGTCGAGCGGCAGCTGGAGCGGAGAGGACCTGTCGGACGACGAGGCGCGCGAGCTCGACGCGCAGGCCTGGGGCGGCGTCAAGACGTGGAGCTTTGCGCAAATGTTCCACGGCAAGGTGTCGCTCGAGGACCGCGGACTGCCGCCCAAGCCGGTCAGCAAGCCCGCCAGCAAGCTCGCCACTACTGGCTACACAAGCCTCACGTCCGAGCTGCCGACGCGCTCGGGGCCGTCGTCCAAGAACGACTGGGACTGCTCCTATCACGGACTGCACCCGCACGCGAGCCTCTCGGCGTCCTCGTCGAGCAGCACGCTGTGCACGGACGCCGAGCAGCAGCAGCAGCAGCTGGCGGCCGCCGGCAGCGACCTGCTCCACGCGCGCGACGCCCTCGAGACCGCGACCGCGACCGCGACCGCGACTGCGACTGCGACCGCGCCGCGCGTCGTGTTCGACATGCTCCAGGTCATCGGCTCGGGCTCGTACGGCACGGTGCTGCTCTGCCGGCCGCGCGGCGGCGCCGAGGACGAGCTGTTCGCCGTCAAGGTGGTCGACAAGAGCAAGCTGCGCGACTACCGCGACCGCAGCCGGCTGTCGACACGCGAGGTGGCGCGCCTGCGCACCGAGAAGCACGTGCTGAGCGTGGTCGAGCACCCGTTCATCACCAAGCTCTACTGCGCCTTCGAGACGCGCGAGAGCCTCAACTTTGTGCTCGAGTACTGCCCCGGCGGCGACATGTACTTTTTGCTCGAGACCTTCCCCGACAACCGGCTGCCCGAGCCGCACGTCGCCTTCTACGCCGCGTCCGTCGCGCTCGCGCTCAGCTACCTGCACCAGCGCGGCATCCTCTACCGCGACCTCAAGCCCGAGAACCTGCTGCTCGACCGCGACGGCTTTTTGCGGCTCGCCGACTTTGGCTTCGCGCGGCCCGGCGTGCACTCGAGCGCCGACCGCGTCTGCAAGTCCTTCTGCGGGTCCGCCGACTACATCGCGCCCGAGGTCGCGCGCGGTACGGGCTACGGCATGGCAGCCGACCTCTGGAGCTTCGGCTGCGTCCTCTTCGAGCTGCTCAGCGGCTTCCCGCCCTTCTACTCGCCGCGCGACCGCGCGCTGCTCTTCCACAAGATCAAGCACGAGCCGCCCGTCTTCCCCAGCCACTTCTCCGCGCACGCGCGCAGCCTCGTGAGCGGCTTGCTGCGCAAAGACGCCGCCACGCGGCTCGGCAGCGGGCCCAACGGCTTCAAGGACGTCTTCGCGCACCCCTTCTTCGGCGCCGTCGACTGGTACGCGCTCGCCGCCAAGCAGGTCACGCCGCCGCTCGTGCCCAAGCTCTCGGACGCGCTCGACACGCGCAACTTCGAGGAGCAGTTCACGGCGCAGCACGTGGACGGACAGCTCGTGTTCGAGGAGCGCGACGGCGGCGACAGCGACGGCGACGGCGGCGCAGATGAGGCCGACAAGCCCTTCCTCTTCGAAGACTTTGACTGGTGCGCCGACGACGCCTTCCTCCCGTGACCGCGCGCGCCTCCTGGCGATAGGTATCTAATATGTAGTAGCAGCCACCCACCCACCCCCGACTGTGCCGCGTCCTCAATGCTCCAGTGTCCGTCCCCTCGTGTACGAGGAAACAACCCCCCCTACCGGACCGCTCGCTACACGGGGACGAAAAAGTCCGTCACCGGCGCTTGAGCTGCGTCCTTGACGCACGTGTCGACCCACTCGCGCGTCACGACCGGAGGCTCTCGGCGCTGCTGCCGCCGGAGCAGCCGCACGGCCGGAGCGAGCCGCTGCACGCGCTCTTCGTCTCGGGACGCGACCACCACGTGTGTGACGCGCGCGTCGATCGCCGACGCGACCTCCCCGCCGTGAAGCCGCACGCGTTGCTCGAGCAGCGTCCTCCGCTCGCGGTCGCGCTGCTCGGCGACCCGGGCGCGGTCCCCGTCTCGCGGGAGCTCCAGCCGGTCAAAGTACACGACGCAGTGCGAGAGGAACGTCCACTTGCAGTCCAGCACAGCCGCCTCCTCCTCGGGCAGCTCTCGGAGCGCCTCCTGCCAGCGCACGCTCGGCGTCTCCGCCTTGGCGACCGCTTCGTGCAGCAGCGCGCGCAGCTCCTCCGGCCGCGAGTGTCGCGTGAAGTGGTCGCCGAACCGGTCGTACTCCTTGGCGAGCGTCTCGCGCGTGGTCTCCGTCATGAAGACAAAGTCCCGAGCCTGCGCCGGCACGACCGCCGCGCGGGTCACGCAGCGGACGACCCAGTCGAGACGCACAATGTCGAACATGCCCTGCCGCTTGAGGTTGGCCACCTTGAGCCCCGCGTCCGACGCGGCGACCACGTAGTTGGTCGTTCCAGCTATCGGGTTCTGCACGATCGACGCGCCGTACGCGTGCAGCAGCTTCTCGACTGACTGCTTGGCCATCACCGCGCCTGGGGCTGTCGACGCGGCCCCTTCCTTGTCCATAGACGCCTTGACGCTGTCTGGGATCGCGGCCTCGTACTTGCCGGGCAAGACGCAGAACTCAAGCGCTTGAAACACGTCCTGCCGCGGCTGGATGTCCTCCAGCGCGGGCTGCGAGTAGTCGGCCAGGACGCCCATAGGGGCCCGCGGCAGCGCCTGGGGCTTCTTCGCTACTCGCTTGGCCAGCCGCTTCTGTCCAAGCGCCACGTCCGCCGCGCGCTTGTTGGACAGGCTGCCTCGCGTGGCGTTGAGCTCCTGCACCGTCATGCACTGAAACCACTCTTTGTCGTTGCGGATCGCCTTGCAGCGAGGGAAGCGGATGGTGAGGCCCGTCTGGTACAAGTTGGAGAACGTGAGCTCGAAGCCGTAGACCTCCAGGATCTTGGAGTGTCGCGGGTCGATCCACACGTCCGGCTTGATGTCATTCCGCTGCGGCTTCCAACCATTCAGGTGGGGCGGGATGGCGTCGTCGTCCCAGACCTGCCAGTGCGGCTCGAGCTCTCGCCGCATCTCCTCCAGCTCGTCCAGGTTGTAGCCCGTGCCCACGCGCGCGAGCGTGTAGAAGACTGGGCACGGGGCTCCCGGCTTCATGGCTTCCTCCGCCGACTGCTCGTCCAGCGACCGCGAGAGCACCCCAAGGAGGAAGACTGACACGTCGCCGCTCCGGCGCCGTCCGGTGCCGTAGAAGCCTCCGAGGATGATCACGTCCAAGTTGATCGACATGCCGGCGTAGTCGGGCTTGAGCTTGACCCACTTCTTGGTCTTCCGACTGCTCTCGCCGCACATGTAGTGCGAGTTGACGTCCTTGAGGATGACGCCCTCTCCTCCGTTCGACACCTGTCGGTCCACCTCCGCCATCACGATCTCGTGCCGCTCCTTGGCCGTCTTGGCGTCTACCAGCGTCTGCTCAATGACGACGATGCGGTGGTCCAGCGGCTTGACGAGTCGCACGAGCAGCGTGCGGCGTACATGGAGTGGCAGCCCCATGACCGCGGTCACCTCGCCCGGCCCTTGGTGCACCTCGCGTATAAGGCGGTCGGCAGCGCCACTGCCACCGCCGAGGTACACGACGTCCCATACCACGTAGCACAGCCACCGGTGGGTCGCCTCGCCGGCCTTCATGGCGATCGCGACGCCCTTGAGCAGCCCAAACTCGCGCAGGCGGTACTCGAGGTTGTCCCAGACCATCATCTCGCCGTCCAAGATGCAGTCCACGTCTTCCGTGAGCTGGGACAGGATGTGCGGCACGATCGCCGGGCCGTAGAGGTCCGTGTAGTCCGTGCCGTTGCGCGAGATGAGCTGCACCCGCCTGTCCTGCACGTGGCACGTGACGCGCTCGCCGTCCAGCTTGGGCTCCATGACGAACGCGTCGGCGGCGATGGCGTTCGTGCACTCGCCAAAGTCCACGCGCTTGGCCAGCATGGGCGAGAAGAACTGGAAGGGCTCGATCTTGGGCACGTAGCGCACCGACGAGTTGCGCAGCTCCGTGCACACCTTGTGCAGGTCGTTCGTGTGGTTGTACATCTCGGGCGCGTCCGGGTGCAGGAATCGCAGCACGCGCTCATAACGCAGGCCGACCTTGAGGTCCTTGAGCAGGATGCGCACGATCCACTTCTGCTCGACCGCCGGGAACTCGGTCACGAGCCGCATGAAGACCTGCTTGCGCGCGGCGTGCGCCTCGGCGCGCACGAGCGCGTCCAGGAGCGCGTTGACCGCGCCCAGCGTGTGTTGGAACCGGCCGTTGCCCGCCATGCTGCGGCCCTGCAGCACCTCGAACAGCACGGCCGCAAAGTCGCCCACCGCGTTGGACTGCACGACGGTCGGGTCGTTGAAGCGCTCCAGCTTCTGCGCGTCTTTGCTCGCGGGCGCCATGCACAGCACCTCCGCGAACACCTTGGCGATCTTCTTCTCCTCCAGTTTGTACGTGCGCTCGCGGTCCAGCTGGGGCAGCACGAGCCGCAGCATCGGGTACATGTCTCCGCCGCCCAGCACCTGCCGCAGCGCGTCGCTGAAGACCAGCCGCAGCTTGGCGTCGCCCTTGGGCGTGCGCTCCACCGCCTCCAGCATGCGGCAGAAGCCCGCGAACGACAAGCCCATCGCCGCGCTCTGGCTGGCGTCCCCGGCTGCTCCATCGGCCGCGGGCGCGGCGGCAACGGCGGCATGAGCGGCGGGGGTCTCCATTGGCGGCGGATCCGGCGCGCTTTGGAGAGGTGTGGAGTGCGTGGAAGGCGAGTGATGGTCTAATTATTTTCAACTAATAATATTACTGATTGCACATGTTATTTGTGCTGATTGGTTGAAAAGGTAAAAAGTGAATGCATCGCGCAAGTCAGTTCAGAGGAACCTGGGTTACAATTAAACCTGAGTTCAACTGTACGCTTGTATTAAAACCTGGGTTCAAATGTTATGCTACGGTACGTGGTGGTGCTGCTTGTTCGCCCTGTCCATTTCCAAGAGTGCAAGCCCTTTCCGACTAAAGAGGCTATTCCCCCGCCCGACGGAAAGATGCTGCGCGGCATCTTTGAGACGCTGGCGGCCGTGTACGAGGTCTCGACGGTCGTGACGGACGTGGTGCTGAACGCCGAGTACATCAAGCGCAACTGGCTGGAGGAGTACATCCTCTCGATCGTCTTCCTCGTGGCCAGCGGCTTCGTCCTCGGCTTCGTCGGCCTCGGCCTCGAGAGCGCGCTCCCGAACCGCTACTCGCGCGTGGCCGCGCTCAACAAGGCCGCCGGCTTCCTCATCGGCCTGCTGCAGCTGCGCGTACTCGTCGAGACGGCCTACGCGACCGCAGCGCACACGCAGGCCGCGCGGCCGGAGTACCCTCATCTGTTAGCCGAGGACGGCTCGGGCGATGCGAGCAGCGCCAACGCGGCCACGACCACGAACACGAACACGACCACGACCAACACGGCCGAGCAGACGGCCAGGGAGGCCAAGGAGGCGCGTGTCAAGCAGCTGGGGCTGGGGCTGCTCTACGCCGCGTTCGTCCAGGCCATCGTGCGCGACATGCCCATCTTCGTCCTGCAGGCCAACGCGACTATCCACTACCGCAAGTGGGAGGCCCTCGACATCATCGCGGTCGTGCTCACGGCGCTGTCGCTCGTGCGGGGCGTGGCGGCTTACGTCGGCAAGCAAGACAAGGGCTTCTTCGTGTCGCTGCTCACGCTCGTGTTCCTCTTCGGGCAGTTCGTCTTCCGCCTCGGTGTCATCCTCCTCGTCGCCATGACCAAGGGCTACGTCATCGTCGGCTACGGACTCGCCATCACCTACTTCGCGATCGCGTCCACGGCCGTGCTGCGCCTCGCCCACCCGAGCGACAGCCTGCTGGCGCAGCTGCCGCGCGCGCTCATCTTCTTCCCCTTGTACACGTTCTTCATTCTCGACGGCTCGGTGCTTTCGGCGCGCTTCGGCTCGGCGCTCCCGGCGCTGCGGGGCTCCAAGCTGCTCTATGTCCACGCCTGGCGCTTCCTCGAGAACTGCATCGGCGTGCTCCTCGCCGTCACGATGCCCCGCTACACGGACTTTGGCACCTGCTCAGACACGCTCATCGTGACCATTGGCGCCATCTGCGCCGGTGTGTACCTCGTGTCGTTCGCGCTCTTCTGGCCGGTAATCCCTCATCTTGTCAAGACGAGTGACGAGGAGAAGACCTCCGAAGACGCACAGATCAGCGCGTGAGGCCAATGGCAGCAGCAGCAGCGATCGCTCTAGTATTGTATTTCTCCGCCAACCACCGCCGCCTCTTCAACCGGAGTAAAAGCCTACCAACCAGCCACGGCGAGTAAGTGGGCTCCAACACCCTTCCTCCTCCTGTACGGCTGTGCATCTCTCTCGATAGCCCGCTTAAATAAAGGCCAAGTTGAGCTGGTCGTCGAACGGCTTGAGCAGCGGTGCGAGGTGGTTCTTCTCGTGCGGCGGCAGCGCCTCGCGGATCTTGACTAGCTCGTCGTACTTGGACCCCATCTTCTCGACAATCTTGTTGAGCTTGCGCGCCGCCTCGGCCCCACCGTCCGGTCCTCCGCGCGCGACGCGGGCCTTGAACGACAGGAAGTGGCGCAGCAGTTCAGACACGTCGTGGAACTGGCTGTACAGCTGCTTCTTGAACTCGCTCGGGATGTACTCGGCCGCCTGGGCGCCCGCCGCGAGGTTGGACGCCGAGGACGCCGACACCGAGTCGTGCGTCGGGTCCGAGCACGCGATCACCTCGTTCAGCACGCTCAAGGCCATCGAGGCGCTCGGGAACGCGCAGTCCAGCGAGATACTGCCCTGGGCGACCGCCGCGCGGAACGCCTCATTGGTGCGCACGACCTCGGCGGCGCTCGCGTCGTGCTCGCTGTTCGTGCCCTTCTCCGCGTGCTGGAAGTACCGCGACTCGTTCTCGAGCGTTAGCGGGTTGTATGGCGCCGGCGCCTTGCCGGCCAGGTCGTCCAGCAGCGTGGCCTCCTCAAGGCTGTCGTGATAGGCGGGCTTGGGCTTCTTGGGCGGCGCGTCCGGCGCAGGCTTCTGTAGCTTGCCCGCGTGCACCGGGTCGAGCACGTAGGCGCCGTGGCGGTTGAACTTGGCGATCGTGATGGCCAGAGGGTCCTCCTTGGTCGGCTTGGTGACCGTGTCCGACGCGTGGTGGACCGCGGCGTCCTCCTCAGTCGCCGTCAGGTCCACGAGCGGGTCGACGATGCCGCGCGGGTCCACCACCGAGCTGGACGCGATCTGCTTCTCCTGCTCCTCGTACTTGGTGAACATGTCTTCGTGCCCGGCCTTGCGGTCGCGGTGGAAGTACTTGGACTTGAAGAAGGCGCCCCAGAACTCCGTCTCCGTCATCTTGTCGGGCACCTGCGCCGTGTACGCGAGGTGCACCGCCGGGTACTGGATGAAGATCTGGTGGATCACTTCCGCGTTCAGGTTGTACTTGACCACGTTGCCGCTCGTGCCGTTGTCGCCCGTCAGGTCCGTCAGGATGGCCGACGTCTTGCCCGTCTTCTGGCGCTTGCTGGCCTCGGCGGCGATCAGGTGGCGCCGGCTGGCCCAGAAATCCTCTTCCGAGATGAGTCCCTCGTTCACCATCTCCGTGTGCTGCCGCTTGAGCGTCGGGTTGGACGCCAGGAGCGCCGCGCGCTGCTTGATCTCGACGGCGCTGCACAGCGGCGCGGCGCTCGACCGGCGGCTGCCGTTTGCCTGGATGGCGCGCGCGATGACGCGCTTGGCCTGCTCGCGCGCCTTGAACGCGTCCTCGAGGCCGCCGCTCTCGCTCAGGAACTCGAGCACCAGCGTCGCGTTGGACGCCAGCCGCAGCCGGATCATCGCCTTGGGGCTCGTCAGCGACGACACCTGCTGGTCCACGACCGTGCTCCACGGCACCACGATCAGCTTCCCGCTCTCCGGAGCCTCAAGCGCCGCATCGGGTGTCCAGCGCAGCCCCTTCTCGCTCAGCTCGGCGCGCCCGTCGCGCTTCTTGACGCGCACCAGCGCCTCCAACACCGCCACCATCCCCAACTTCCAGTATATATATAATACTGGCAAGTGCAGTTTTCCCGATGGGAGGGCGCGAACTTAGGCGAAAAAGCGAACCTTATGAGGGGCTCAACGGAATGAAAACAATCGCACTTAGTGGGTTCAGCATACTGCTCAAGATTGGAAATGGGGGCGATGCGCGCGCTCGTGGCGGCGCTATCGCTGGCGCTGGCGCTGGCGCTGGTGGGCTGCTTTTGCCTGGACGGAGCGAAGGGGGACGAGTACCGCCGACACACGAACAACTGGGCGGTCATTGTAAGCGATTCATGAAACTCTGCGGGTGGGGAGGTATCATGCATAGTGACGAACGGCGGGGCGTGCGAGCGCAGGTGGACACGTCGCGCTTCTGGAGCAACTACCGGCACGTGGCGAACGCGCTGTCGCTGTATCATTCCGTCAAGCGGCTCGGCATCCCAGACAGCCAGGCAGGGCGACGCGACGCGTGGTTGCTGCGGCTCCTGCTGATACCGTCAGCGTATCTAACCGACCTGCGCTTCGCCTGTTGTCGCCGTCGTCTTGGCCTCTAGATCATCTTGATGCTGGCAGACCAGATCCCGTGCAACGCCCGGAACTGCTACCCCGGGGAGGTCTTCAACAGCCGGACACAGAAGATCAACCTGTGCGTGTGTGTGCTGCTAATAGGAGGCGCGCGGATGGGGTTGCTCACTAGATTCCGGCGTCGCGTGTGTTGTGGCAGCTACGGGAAGGACGTCGAGGTGGACTACCGCGGCTCAGAGGTGTCGGTCGCCAACTTCATCACGGTGCTCACAGGTGCGTAGATCTCTATACGACCGCCAATATACGTCCGTGAGCCCAACGCTGGCTATATGCAGGCCGCCATGAACCGGGCACGCCGGCGTCCAAGAAGCTCGACACGGACGAGAGCAGCAACATCTTTGTTCGTGAAGCCCTCTTCGTGGATTCCATCCCGTGGTAAGATAGCCGAGCTGTCCTTGCTAACCGTAGTGAGCTCTGGCCAGATCTACATGTCGGGACACGGCGGTGACGGCTTCCTCAAGTTCCAGGTGCGTCAGCAGCAGCGCTTTTCTGGTCCATCGAGCGCTTCTCTTCCCGGAGCTGATCAGTGATCGTGGCAGGACTTTGAGGAGATCTCGAGCCAGGACATTGCCGACTCGATCCAGGAGATGCACGTGAAGAAGCGGTACAACGAGATCTTCTTCATGGTGGACACGTGCCAGGCCGGGTCGCTGTCGAACGCGATCGTGTCGCCCAAGGTCGTGACGATCGGCAGCTCCCAGACGGGCGAGAACTCGTACGCGCACCACTCGGACAAGGAGCTCGGCCTGTCGGTGATCGACCGCTTCACCTTCTCGACGCTGGACTACCTGCAACAGCTCAAGGTCGGCGACCGCACCCGCACCGGCACGCTGCGCGACCTGTTCAACTTCTACAACCCGCGCGTGCTCTTCTCGACGCCAGACTTCCGCGACGACATCTTGGGGCGATCGATCGACACGGTGCCCATCACCGACTTCTTCGGGTCCGTGCTGGACATTCGGCTCCAGCTCGACGAAGAGGCCTACCCGATCGAGGGTGCGTCTGCAGTGTCGACTGACGCACAGCAAGTCGACACCGACGCGAAGCCAGCGCCTTCTTCTGGCCATGGAGAGAGCGCGACGCGACCTGCGCATGACGCGAGGGCATCGCGGGCGCGTCGCTTCGAGTTCTCCAGCGAGTTCTTCGTCTTTGGGGCGCTGTTCATGCTCGCCGCGGTGGTCGTGACCGTTACCAAAGTTTGAATGAAGCCTCAAGTTCAGGCCGCTACTGCTACGAGTACTCGTGGTCGGCGGCTCGATGGGGAATACTTATTATGCAGGGGAATGCAGACGCCCAACCGCGTCCAGACCGCGCAGCCACCCCCGCGCGTGACTGCCCGTGACGCACGAGTAAATCGCCGACTTGCATGCCTTTCGCAGCACGGGCAATGTCTCTGCGTCCTTCGCCGCGCTTCAGCCGACCAAGCGCGACCCGTTGTAGTCTGCCTGGCGGTATGCCGACGAGAGGAACGGCGGGCTCAGGTCGTCGCGGTCGTCCTCCGTGGTCGTGCTCAGGTCCGAGCTGTGCGCGTACTCGGCCGAGAGGTGCGGGTGCGCGTTGGCTGGCACCAACTGGCGGATCGCGAGCGCCGCGAGCCCCGCGCACCACACGGGGGATGTGAAGATGGCCAGCGCGATCAGCATCGGGCTGCACAGCCACACGATCGGGACGCAGATGACCGTCGTCAGGTACGAGACGACCCACGGCCGCACCTGCTCGCACCACACGCGTCAGTCACGGCAGGAATACGTTGCTGCCATCGTCGCAGCCGTCAATTCAACCAACGGACGACGCACTCGGAGGAACACGGACGACTGCCCAATGACGCGCGGCACGAGCCACGTCACCGTCTTGTCCACGATCGCACTGGACAAGCCACCGTTGCACGTCAGTCCTTGCTGCTGTGGACGCATGCTTACTCAACGGCGGCAGGAGCGGCACTCGGCAAAGAGAGACGACGCACCGGATCTTGCGCACGGGGCGGGCCAGCACGTCAATCTTAGAGCGGACCGAGGCCAGCACGCGGGCCAGCACGCCCTGGGCCGGCTCGCCGCCGTCTTCGTACGCGTATTCGTCGTGCCGCGTCAGGTGGAGCTTCACGAGCTGCGGCGTGTACGGCGTGTTGAGCGGCGTGCGGTCGTTCCGGAGCACGCCCTGCGCGCGCATTCCGTCCATTCCACATCGTCACCGCACACCGTCGTCAGTCGGCCACGCAGTCCGCGCGAAGCGTCCGCCACCGCCGTACAAGCAGCGCGTGGGAACCGACAAAGGGCTTTCTCGGCGTGTACATGTCCCACTCGGCGAACTCGGGCGCCGGCGCGCGCGTCGGGGACGCAGACAGCGGCTCCGCGATCCGCACGGGCCGCTCCGCCGCCCCTCGCGCCGTCGCCATCGCTGCCGGCGTCGACTCCGCCATGCCTATATCGGGGTTAATACAATACGAACAAGCACGGCCAGCCATGCACTGTTTAGAGCGTGTAAAGATCGCGCGCCGCCGCCCTTTTTATAAAATGAGACGGCGGCAGCCATCCTGCTGTGCGTGTACGTTGAAGTGGCGCCGCCGCATCCCCTTCAGGAAGACACGGGGCCGCTCTAGAGCACAAACGCACCTGCCGCGCGCTCCGCTGCCTGCAGCTCCCCCTCGCCCATCGGGAGCGACCGAGTGGCTGGCCGGTATCTGCTGTCGGGCTGGCTGCGCGTTCGGTATGCCGCGTGGGCGGAAAGCGGGGAATCCGAGACTGACTGACGGGTGGGGTGGGGGCCGACGGTGCGCGCTGACCGGGAACTGAGGAGTGTCGTCAGTCGGGGGAAGAGGGAAAAAGGAACGCCCACGCGCAGGTACTGTACCACGGGGCTTGGTTCACCAAGGGGAAGTGAAGGTCTCAAGCAGCTCAGGCGGCATGTGACGCTTTGATGATGCAGCGCTTGGGACCCGCCGCCATACAAACGGCGGCACAAAACGGTGCATCCCGTCGGAATCTCCAACGTGCGTGCCGCTTCACAACAGCGTAAAGCGGGGCGATTGCACGCAAAAGTAGTGTCATTTTCTTTATTTAATGTGGTGCACCTCAGTTTAGTGCCGCGCGATGGGGTCAAGCCAGTGTACGGTATTTCGGCCACCAACCGGAAAGGGCAGGGATATGTATTCTTGCAGGCCATGTGAGTATGTGCTCACCTTGGAGAGATGGGTCCCGGGAAGGTCAAAGAATGCATTCTCGCAGGTCTGGCGTCGCCGCCTCCCCCTGCCCACCATGCCTCCGCAGAGAACCAGACGCGAGGAAAAGGAAGAGCGAAGGCGTCGACCGCGCCCGCGAAGCGAGTCCCTCGCGAGCGAGCGACTCCCAGCCAGGCCGAGGCGGGCGCAGAGCGAGAGCGAGAGTGAGAGAGCGAGAGTGAGAGTGAGAGTGAGCACGAGAGCGATGGCGGTGGAGCTCGGTGCCGACCAGTACGCGCTGGCGCTGCTGGGCAGCAACAGTGACGACGAGTTCACGACGCCGCGCGGCGGGGACGCGTCCTCGGCCTACGGCGCGCGCCCGTACGCCAAGAACTCGGGCGTACGTATGCGTCGCTCCCGTCGCTATCACTTCGGATGCGATGGAAGAGGAGCCGCTGACGCGCGTGCGTGCTTGTGCTCGCTCGTGGGTGCCTGCTTCTGGTGTATGACAGGCCGACAATGAGCAGATGCGCATGGAGATTGTGCGGCTAGAGAACACGCTGGCCAGCCGCATCGCGGCGCGCGCGAACCAGGACAAGTCGGACCTGCCGCTGGAGCGCTCGAGCAAGATCGAGAAGTACGTGGAGGTCATGGAGCTGACCAAGTGCCTGCGCCGGCAGAAGGAGTTTCTGCTGAGCGAGAACCGCAAGCGCCAACGCTTCGCTGAGAAGATCCAGCAGGCTATGCCGCCGTCCACGGACAGCATCCAGTTCATGAAGAACGTCAAGTACCCGGCGGACGACGAGCTCGAGCGCACGTCGCGCGAGGCGCTCATGGAGATGCTCGAGTACCAGGTCAGCGGCGACGCCGAGGTGTACCTCGACTGGCAGACGAAGCGCGAGTCCAAGTCCATGTACCTGCACGCGTTCTCGGAGAAGGCCTTCCCCGGCGAGGACATGGCGCGCGTATTTAACGAGACGTGGACCATGTTCCACGACGAGGCCAAGCAGGAGTTGCTGCACCGCCGGCGGAGCAAGTTCTGCGTACGTGCTTGGGGCATAGTGATGAGAATGTGGTGACTGGACGCTTATGTGCGTGTTGTCGTGTGGACGAGTGCAGATCCTCAAGAAGCTGAACGACAACATGTACCTGACGCGCAACATCCACCAGTTCATCGGCGAGAGCTTCCCGCGCCACGCCATGACGCTCGTGTGCCGCGTGTCGATCGACAAGGACACGTTCGCGATCATCAGCAAGTCGGTCGTGCCCCCCACGAACGACGCGCAGCACCTCGTCTGGACGGACGAGTGCTTCATGTGGAAGTTCTCGCGGCGACATGACGAGCAGGGCGGCTTCGACATGTCGATCCGTGGCAAGTACGGCAGCACGTCGGCCGTGGCCGGCAACCGCCTGCCCATGCTCGAGTCCTACTTCCAGCTCGTCGACTGGGAGGCGCTCGTCATCCGCCCGCTCTTCGACTTTTCGGTCGTGTAGCCTCCGCCAGTGGCGGTGCCACGGAGGCGAGTGATCGACGAGAGAAGGATGGATGGGATGGAGTTTGCGGTGGCGAAGAGAGGACGACGCCATCATGATGTGGGTTGCGGGAGCACACGCATTGCAGCGCTGCCATTGCAACGCTGTCAACAACCAAGAGGCAGCGCTGGCATGATTTTGTGTATGTGGCAGGCAGGCAGCAGAGAGAGAGAGAAGCGAGAGAGGTGCGTGGACTATTCAATATACATGTGCGAACCAAGAGCAAGCGCTGGACCTCCAGCCGTGTCGATCGTTCAGCAAGCCGCTCGGGCGCGACCCCTTTCGACCCAAAACATAACGTGAAACGCCAGATATCATCGTGAATACACCGCGCGCTCATACAGTTGCAGCCGTGGCGTTGCAGGAGCAAAGGTACGTACGCCAAGTCGTCGGCACGTTGAGCGAGCGCCTTCATCTCCTGCGCGTCCTGGGCCACGAGCAGCCCCGCGAGCTTGGCGCCAGTCTCCCGACAGTCCAGCTGCGTGAACATGTGCGCGCACTGCCGTCCGATCTGCGCCATGTGCTCCTTCCTGACCGCCTCGGCCTCCTGTTGGCGAAGGACGGAGCGCTGTGAGCCGCAAGGCGTGGTGATGGCGACGATGGCGCAGGCAATGAGCGAGCCCGCTTACCTCTCGGAGGAACTGGAGACGGCGCTGCAACTCGTCGATCCTCCGGTCCGTCTCGCTCACGTCCCTGGCGTTCTTCATCGACCCTTCACGACCAGTGGCATGCACAGGCGGGTCTGTCCACGAGGAGCTGGAGAGAGAGGCGGCGGACTGAAGCAGCAGTTTCCGTTGAGCGTCGCTCTTGAAGACGTTGGCGATCCGCTCCCGCTTGAGCCTCGACAGCAGGTTCGAGGTGCTACCACCGTTACCGTAGGTTTTATCACTCAGCGCCCCCGTCTCCGTCAGTATCCGCTGTCGCTGCTGCTCACTGTCGGCTTCCAACTGCGCGAGGTACTCGTCTAGGTCGCTCTGCAGCTTCCTCGTCTGGTTCGTGAAGGCCTCCTGGATGTTGAAGCGCTCCTGCGCGACCCAGTCTTGGTGCAACGGTGCCTGCAGCCACGCGCCCGCCTCGTTCTCGGCGTCTCCAGCGCCACTTGCAGCTGCTTGGGCGACTTCCAAAGGTGCATCGACGCATGTTGGAGCATTGGAAGGGCGCGGGTCGAGTCGCAGCTGGAGACAGAGCGCCCGGAAGTCGCGCTCGATCTGGTCAGAGAGCGCGCGTCGCGCCTCCTCGTTCTGCAGGTGGAGCTTCTTCCACGCGGCGCAATGCTGGGCGTTCTCGAGCTCGTAGTGCTGCCGAATCTCGGCCTCCAGCTGCACGAGAAATCACGTGCCGCGTCAGCGACAGTGACGCTTTGGGGGAGGAGACGCGTGCGACCAAACCACCAAACCTTCCGCTCCAGGTACTCGACGCTCCGCTTCGACTGCGTGGCGTGCTTGGTCTTTCGCGGCTGGCGTTGGCAGCGAATGAGCTGGACGAGCACAGGCGACGGCTGGAAGGGAAGCTGCTTGCACTCTGTACTCAGCCACAGAATCCCAACAAAGAAGCCAACGCGCCAGCCACGTACTCACCGGGTTCGACTCAAGGTGCAGCTCGAGCAGGCCGCGTCGGTGCTCGGACTCTGCTTGCACCTCGGCGATAAGCTTCGCCGTCTTTTGCGCCCACACGTCGATCGCCGCGAGTCTTTGCGCGTCGGGCGTTATCGACTGGGCTTGGGCGCCTCCAACCTGCATGTCGAGCGTCTGGCCGCTTGCTCTTGGTGCGGCCAAGACCGCCGCCCACCTTGCTATTCTTGGTTGCCCGACTCGGTCCTCAACGCGTTCTCGATTGGGAGAAGAACATGGATTGGAGTGCCATGCCGCATAACCGCATGCAGGGCGATCGACAGTGCCTAGTGGAATACGTCCGACGCTTCTAGAAGCGGCTCGTAGTCCTCGACCGAGAGCATGGCCAGCAGCTTGGCGTCGAGCATCAGATACACGGGGATCAGCTCGGCCGCGAAGAATACGGCGACCAGCAGCATCGACTGGACCTGAGCGGTGTCCATTAGCCAGCCGCACAAGAAAAGAAGAGAGAGTTACTACCGCCGTTCGCCATGCCTTGAGCGTCAGCCGCATGCAATAGGGACGAACCGACGCGTTGCCTTGATCCACGTTGTACCATCCCTGCTCGCCGATTAATAGCGCACGAGGTCAGTGCTACGCGAACCGCCTGTTCCTCCTCCAGCACCGACCGTCTCGTACCTTAGTGAAGGTCAAAAGCGTAATGACGCTGTACGAGATGCGGCCGAAGCTCCAGGCCATCACGACGCGGCCGACGCGCTTGAGACGGAGCCGCGTGGACGACGACTTGAACGGGAAGCCCGCGAGCGTCAGCGTCAGGTAGACCCACGTGGAGAAGATGATGAGCGGCAGGAAGAGGTCGGCCGCCGCCACCAGGTAGAAGATCAGCGACGGGATCTAGACGCTCGACGCAAACAGCAACCGTGTCAATCACACCCATCAAGTCATGGCGATCCAGAGCCGATACGCGCTCCGTACGAGCGCCAGCCGGTCCTGCGCGTCGTCTGTGAAGATCCCGTGCTTGTCGAGCAAAAAGAGGCTCGCGTAGAGCACCACCTGCGTCAGGTACAGCCCGCCGTTGAACACGAGGTAGAAGATCATCCAGCGCCGGCGGAAGCTCGCCGCCGAGAACCAGTGCCGCCGCGACTGTCCATGCGAGCGAGCACATTGGCATCGACACCACTCATGAGCTCTGATACCGAACAGCTCTCCGACTAGCCATAGTCAAGTGTGAGAGAGAGGGATTGATCCTATGGGCGGAGCGTACCGACTGGAAGGCCTCGGCCCAGACGAGCACGAGCAGCAGGTAGGACGAGACGAAGAGGAAGTCGGGCAGGTTGAAGAGCACGGCCACGACTTTGTTGTAAAAGTCGAGCTCCTGGCGCTCGTGGCGCCGCGCGGCATCGCTGCCGCTCGAGTCGTCGCCCTCGACGTCCGGCAGCACCCCCGCTCCGCCGCCGCCGCCCTTGCCCGAGGGGTGGAGCAGCCCGCCGGCGCCGCCAGAGGGCAGGTCGGCCGCGCTCTGCGAGTCGAAGATGCAGAGCGTCGAGAAGGTGGTCGCGCGGAAGAGGCAGCCGAGCGCCACGCTCAGGATCAGCAGCTGCACCGTGCTCCAGCCCGCGCGCTGCTGGTGCCGCCGCAGCGCGCGCCGCACCTCCGCGTACTTGTTGACCGTCAGCGCCGTCGCCAGCACGTAGCACAGCGCCAGGAAGTAGCTCGACATGGCCAGGTTGGCCAGGAACAGCGGCATGGTAGCGGCGAGCGGCGGCCGGCGGCGCGTGGGCGGTGGTGGCTCCTTGAACGAACGGTGTGATCCTGAGTTTTGGTTTGGACAGCTCACTGCGATAAAGTAAAGGAGTTATTTATGGTACGCAAATTTATCTTTATGGACAGAAACCGTATCGCATGATGCGATTCGCATCAGTGTACCGTGCTTCACAATAAAAAAGCCAACGCTTGATGTCGTTGAAGTTGACGTTGAAAAGTTCCAGATCCACGCTCCACGTTCGCGTTTCCTTTGCTATCTCCACTAACGTTGCGGTCGCGCGGTCTCCGTACGATCCGATAAAGTCTCTGGGATCTCCTCATGTCCTCTTTAGCGCGCCTACTCATGCTCAATCCGCAGCTCACTTGCCAACTCGCCAGCTCGTAGACAGAGCCCCAACATCCGCCAC
>JAADXZ010000111.1:0-42381 GCA_023338055.1 Phytopythium mirpurense
AATGGAAAGACTGAAAGAACGAGGACCAGCCTATACTAGGCTGTCCTAAAATAGGCAAGGACTAATGTAGGCCACACTAGTCAGGTAGAAACCATTCCCATGTGGTGTACCTTACACCACATGCAAGCACGCCGTATTTAGGTGTAAATACAAATATTTACAGCGCGCTTGTGGCGTACCCCAGGTACGCCACGTGTAACCCCGTTACACAGACGCCCTCCTGCTAGGTACGCTGTGAGGTTGAGTGGCTCTCCAGCATATTTTCGGTCGTCCCGACATTTCCTTTCCCACAGAGCCTAACGATTGGTCATGCGTATTAGTGAGTGCTCCCCTGGCAAATTGTAGGTATTCGTTGGGATAACATCGTGCTTGTTTTGTATCTGCTTTACGACTCCTAGTCAGGGCCTTAAAAGACATTGACTGTGTGTGTGAGCTAAGAGTATCTATACGCTACTGGGTTTGTAGGGGTTCCTCGTTATCGATTCGGTAACTGGATTGTCAGTACAGCTTTGCGTGGCCGCCCCGGTTTGCATCTGGGTGCATTACAAGGACCCGATCAAAAGGGGATAAGCAACGGGGTTACACAACGTGAGTTTGATCAGGGAACGTATTACACTAGTTGTAAAAGCGCTCAGCGGACTGGTAAACTCCGACACTGGCATCCCCACTAGTGCGGACCACGCCGTACTCACAGCCGCATCTTCCGCAGGGTCATAGCCCGCGAGCGCTATTTGCTCAGGGTATCTTCTCTCGCAACGTTCGTTTCCCGGGCGCGCAGGCAATGGTGCCATGTGTCCCGCCAAAAATCTTGGTTCGTTTGGCCCCATTTGCGGATTTTGGGCGAAAGGGGCGGAGTTATTGACATCTATCGCTTCAACTAAATCCTACAGAATGGTCGGCAGATAGCAGGACGAGCCCTCACGGCTATCTAGTTGGCGTTTGACCCAAACCGGTGCAGAAGACAAAAAGCTAAATCTCGACTAAACTTGGCATTTGGTCGAGGTATGGTCCTACCGTTGTGGATGCTCTAATCTGGCCATCACGCTGGAATTGCGCCCAGGAAACAAACCTACCGCTCCTGGGCTACTTAGCAGTACAGTAGCTATGGCAGGTAATTTGGCGTTGTAACGGAGGATTTTTAAAGATTCCAATAGTCTTTGGTTACAGGTAATGTGTGTTAAAGCGTAATGTAATTTTCACGGATCGGGAAAGTTTCAGAGTATAAATTTGGCGCCAAAAGCGAGCAAGAAATCTGCACTGCCGAAAGCGTGGAACAGGATGCCGGACGCTTCGAAGCGCGCGGCGCTGGCGGGGCTACAGGCCTTCCTAGACGAAGACGCGGACTACACGGCGCTGCTGCAGCGTCTGGAAACAGGTGCGCACCGGCGGCTCCGCTTTGCGGGCGCTCCACGGTCCGAGGAGCTCCAGGACGTGTGGACATTCCTGGAAACGGCGTCGCACCTTCGGCACTGCCATCAGTTTTTCCAGCAAAAGCTGAGGCGCCTGGCCGACAGCGGCGTCAAGAGTGGCGACGTGCTCGAGTCCGCGGACTGTGGGCGTCTTGTAGATGCTCTCGACGACCTGCTCGGCGTCTGTCGCGTGCTGTATGGGCGGCTCTATGTCAAGAGCAACGCCATCCAATCGGCGCTTGAGCGTGCGGTTGCCGCCGCTAACGGAGCCCAAGATGTCTCCAACGTGGCCGCTAGCGCGGTGATTCTGTCCAGTTTCCTCCAGTCCGAGAAGATGTCACCGGAAGCTTTGGCCAACAGCGCGCTCGCGCGGTTCGACGCCATCATCGAGTTCGTGGAGGCACTGAGCAAGGCGCTGCAGGGATCGACTGACGACGACGGCGTCGTCGCTGCCATCGTCGGCGAAGCCCCACGACTGCTGCGCATTGCGCAGGAAAACAAGCACTACGTACACCTCGCACAGATGGACGCGCGCGAGGAGCAGGAGCTGATTGCGCTCCAGACGCGGTTCGTCGGCGATCGCGCGCACGCGTTCCGAGACTTGGCCGCGAGCAAGCTGCTTGCACACGCCGACGTCCAAGTGAGCGACTATGATGCCAGTCCCCAGGCCAGCTTGAACGAGCGGAGGAGTCAGCACGCACATTGCTTCCAGGACGGATGCCTCGTGCTGAGCGAGCAAGGGGCGGGCGGCGAGTTCGACATCCAGTATGTGCTGCGGCTCAAAGATGATGCAGTGTTCCTCGAGAATGTTCCTGATCTCGTGGCAGAGCAGCAGAAACTGCCGGTGGGAACGTTTGCGCTCATCACCGAAGACGAGAGCCGCGCTGTCTCGATCCAAGATGAGGGTACTCGGCAGCAGTGGGTCGACGCAATCAGCGGGTTTCTGGTATCAAACGACGCGCGCTCCTGCACTCTCACAAACGAGCGAGCAAAGGAAGTGCTGGAACTACCCGCTGATGTGCAGAAGGAGGCGAACGACGCGGGCTCTGGGCTTTTGCAGTTCCCGTCCTTCCACGATGACCCGCTGCCTGGCGTATTTTGGCTTTGCGTTGGCGACGGTGAGGGTGACCGCGCGGGCTGGCGGCTGGTGGAGATCGCGCTGGTAGCCGAGCATTGGCTAGTGGTCTTCTGCCTCCAAGGATGGAGAAAACACTCGCAGCTGCTCTGTTTGGATATGGCGCAGGCCGACGCGACTGTCAACGACGAGCCGAGCGGAGACAAGGAATGGAGCCTGGTGGTTGCAAGTCGGTCAGGCGCAGAGTCTGAGGCGGGAAGCAAGAGCATCCGACTGGTGTCGAAGAAGAGAACGCGCATCGACTTTTGGTTCGACCAGGTGGCCAAGGTAATCGTCGAGAAGCAGACCGCTGAGGAGCGAGCAGCCCGAGCCGACCAAAGTAAGCAAACGCGCGCCGCCTCTGCAAGCCGCAAGAAGAAGGCGCCCACCAATGAGTCTCCAGCCGGTTTCATCAACGCGCGAGCCAAGAGACGACAATCGAACACTGTAATCATCGGGGCGGACCCAACTGTTGCTGGATCTGCCGATGTGCCCACACAAAGCAGCGAGACAGTGCCTCGCGGGGCTAAAAGACCACATTTCGATCGATCAGCTGCGACCAACAAGCCGGAGAGGAAGGCGCCTGCACGTGAGGCGAAGAAGCGCAAGAAGCTGGTGCCAGAGGAAGATGAGACGGAGGTTCTGCACGACAGTGACGTCGCGGGCAAGTCGGCAACAGATGGGAGCACCGAGTCCGCTTTGGCTGCACCTGTACCTGAAACAGCGAGGACAAGCAAGACCGCGGCGGCCGCGGCTGCTCCGTCAACGCCGAAGAACCCGAAGCGCCGGTGGATGAAGCGCAAGTCGGAGGACCCCCAAGACTCGGCGCTCATTAACACCCCAGCGAGTCAACCCGACGGTGGTAATGGCGCTACCAGGCGTAGCACAAGCGGCGACTCGACTGCTAGTGTGGCAAACACTAATACGACCAGCACCACGAAGGGGAACCGACTTGAGCCAGACTCGGCAGCCGCCGCGGTGCGGATCATCCTAACGGGGATCGAAGCGACGCCAGCAGTGCGCAAGAAGATTCGAGCGATCGCCTCGGCCGAGTACGAGGAGGACATTGAGCGCGCGACGCACGTGGTCGCGCCCAAGGACACGCTCAAGCGGACCGTCAAGCTGCTGTGCGGCATCTCGTGCTGCGCCCACGTGCTGGACGAGCGCTGGCTGGACGAGTCGGCGCGTGCCGGGACAGCCGTCTACGAGCGGGCCCACTGCCTCAAGGACGCTAAGGCCGAGGCCAAGTGGGGCTTCGACCTCAAGAAGACCATGTACGACTCGACGTCCGCCCAGCGCCGCGCGCTGTTCGCGGGCCACACAGTGTTCATCACGAACCACAAGTCGATCCTGCCGCCGGTCAAGGACCTGGTCAAGATTGTCGAGTGCGCCGGCGGGCGGGCGACGACCAAGGGTGCCGCGGGCCCGAACGACCTGGTGATCACGAATGAGGCGGCAGTGGCCGTCGCGTCGGTCCAGAAGGCGCTCGCGGGTGCGGATCCGCAGCGAATCTACTCACCTGAGCTGGTCCTCAGCAGCATCTTGCAGCAGCGCATCGACCTCGACCAGCATCGCGTGAGCGTGACCAAGAGCAGCGGCGCCAACAGTCGACGGCGCAAATGATACGGCTCGCAGGTGTCGACCAGAGTTTACGAACATTCCTGCAAGGTTAAATTTGCTGTATCTGAGACGATCGACGAGACATGTTAGTTCAAAAGAACGAGTTGCACATGGGATGGCTACACCGGCTGTACCAGTTCAGAATGTCTGGTTGAACTTGCTCTTCAAGGGCCGAAATTTCATAGAATAGACCTCTACCGATGAGGTAGTACATAGTGCCTTGCAAATTCTGGAACAAGGTGTTTTTGAAGACTTCAGCGAGGCTTTTGCTCGATCGATTCCGTCGCAAACACCACAAAGGCATTCCAATCCAATCATACTGAATTCAGTATACTCGCACTTTGGCCTGCATGTGAAAAACAACCCGATCATGGAACTGTTGTCCTACTTCTCGGGCACAGCTGGTGAATGCCCTCGTCTCGTTTGAAACCTCTTTTGACAGATGGGATTACCGCCAGACCACCGCTCGGATCAACATCAACATGAGCTCACATATCCTCCCCTTCACCCACAACCACCTACAAGGCCTCGAATGGCGTTCTTCGCCTTGCATGGTTGCACATGTTTATTCCTCTGCTTTGATATACAGATCCTGAAACGGCAGAAATGCTCGTGCGGGTAGCTCCGTGCGGTGCGACTGTTTAATATACAACGGTTATTTGTCCTCGTACTTTGACGTCGGGGCAGATTTGCGATGCGCTTCAAGTAGGAAGTTCCTTGCCTTGTGCGTGAGTGTTTTCAAATGGATGGATCGGTAGTTGAAAGTCAAACAGCAGTCGATGAGAGCGATGCGATGGCTTGGCAAATTGCCTTTCATGTGCTTCGTTATTCATTCGAGGCACTTTCAACAATTCTGATAGGCATTATGAACTACTTCATATCAGTGAGCCTTCTACTGCAATACGCGCGAAAAAATAGAAGCGGTCCATCTCCGTCGGATCGGTACACGTCGCCCGCGTCATCAACCCATTGTCGCCACCTCCATTTTAGCTCAATACGCGCAATGATTGGGTGAATTATCTATATATGGATAAAAACGCAGAATCCGTCCTCAACTGACAGTATTTCGTCCGGTGCAAATTGTCGTACTTCAAGTTTTGTGTGGTAATTCGTCCTTTATTCTTCCGGTCCATCTACTAGCATACAAAGTGAAGCGCAAGTGGGACGTATCGTTCTCAGTATTGGCCGTTCGTTGTGTGTGGAGGCCCACAATCAAAATTGCCTTGTGAGTCGCGAATCGTGCCTACCAGGAACAACGCTCTCCATCTCAAGTCTGAGCATGACGTCCGCCCGCACTAGCACTTCCGGCGGCGCGTACTCCCAGCAGAAGCTGCAGCGCATGGCCTCGGGGCCGCCCGCCCGATTCCCTCGCCGCCGCCACTCGTACCCGCGCTCTCGCTCGTGCCTGCGCAAGACGAGCGCCTACTGCGGCGACTCGATGCGCGCTGGCTCGCGGCTGGAGGAGCTGTCGGCCACGCGCATGGTCACAGTCCGCTTCGGCGACGAGCCCAAGAAGTCGCTCTCGTTCGCCGACCAGCACGGCTTCCGGCTGGTGAGTTCGCCGCCAGCCATTGGACCGATACTCGCTTCCCGTCTCGGCGGCGCCTTAACGTCGTGTCGCTCGCTTGTCTGTCTGAACAGGAGCTCCTGCGAGAGTACAGCCCGTCGGACGCCCCGACCGAGTTCTGCGACCTGGAGGAGGAGCTGCGCGCACTTCGGCGCCGCAGCGGCAGCCTCGACAGCTGGGTCGCCGACTCGGTCGCGCGCCAGCACCTGCTGTCCGTGTGCGTCGTGTCGTGCTCCATCCTGGGCGCGGCGATCATCGGCCTCCGACAGGCCTCCAAGTAATAGTTGTATAGTAAGCAGCCCGTCGATCGTCCAACCCTTGGGGGCGGTGTATCATTTATTATTATCAAAGGAACGCGGGGCGGATCCGCGTCTTTTGCACCGGCAGCGGCGTCGCCACCTCGTTTCCCAGCGACCGAAGGAATAAATACGAAAGTAGGAAGGGAAACGCCTCCCATGTGCAGCCGTCTTGCTTGCCCACATTGTCCAGCACCAGCACCAGCACCAGCACCAGCACCCGCCCATTCACCGCTCCCCTCACCTGGTCCGCTTGGCTTTGCCGCCGCGAGACCACCCCGTGGACAACTCGAGACGGTGCGCGGTCAGATCAACGCGCTGCTGCAGAATGCTCGTCAGGATCAGCTCCGGCGAATAAATCTTCTCGCGATCCGCAGCCGCCAGCGCCTTCTGGACAGACACCACGCCCATCGCAGCGTCGCTTGTGATGGCCAGGTCGACTGGCTCGGCGCTGCCCTTGCAGCTTGCTTGGCCGCCGGCGCACTCGACGATCTTGACGAGGTCTCGGACCGGCGGGAGAACCGACTTGTGGTTCGTGATGAAGAAGCGCAGGCCCGCGAACAATGCGCGCCGGCGCTCGATCGGCACGTCGTACATGGTGGCGCGCAAGCTGAACGCCCATTTTGCCTCGGCCGCCTCGTCCTTCAAGCAGAACGCCTTCTCATCAGAAGTAGAGCCCATGCGCGCCGACTCGTCGAGCCAACGCTCGTCGAGAATGTGCGCACAGCAAGAGATCCCGCAGAGAAGCTTCACCGTTCGCTTCAGCTGTCCACTCGGAGCAATGATATGCGTGGCATCCTCGACGGCAGCCTGGTACGTGGCGCCCGCGATCGCCTTGATCTTCTTCCGGATAGCTGCTGTAGGCTCCAGCCCAGTTAAGACAATGCGGACGTCGACACTCTCGGCAGCCTCCGCGACAGTCGCTGCGGAGTCGCTCACCGAATCAGAGTGCACCGAAGTGGATCGAGACCTCGCGGGGCTCGGAGTAGGCGTCAGCGCAATCCGCCGACGGGGCTTGGGAGGCAGCGCCTGAGTCAATTGGGATGGTTCCGGTTGCTGGCTGGTTGCTTGGGCGTCTGAATCTACAGCACGCGCTAAGCTTCGTTTGCTTGTGCTCCGTCGCGACGGAGGCCGGGCAAGGTCATCCGGCTGCTCTAGAGAGTCTTGCTCGGCTGGTACTTGGGAGCGTACCTCCGCACTGTCGAGTCGAATACGCTTCGGTCGGGAGGCTCCGACTGCTGGCTTCTGCTGTTGGCGCTTGGATGTTGATCCGTTCTCTGAAGCCCGCGCCCGCCGAGCGCGTTCTGGCGTCGAGAGTGAGCACCGCAGAGGCTGCTGCGGTGCGCTCGGGGATGACGTAGTTGAGAAGCTGTGGCTTCTTGTCGTGCCAAGCGCAGGATGGTTATCCCTGTTGTCCTTTGTCTCGTCTTCATGCTCCGGCTCCAGCTCGGTCTCCCCGCCACTGCTATCGGAGGCGTCCCGCCACAAGTTGGCAGGCGACAGTCGGAACGACGAGTGCGGAGCGAAGACGAGCGACGTGGGCTTCTTCCGCGGCTTGTCGTCCTCGTCCGTCTGGTGGAACAAGGTCGCGAGCGTCGAGATGCCGATGGCGCCGTCTTGCTCCAGCATATCGTCCGACAAGTCCGAGTCCGCGCCGTCTTCCGTCGACGCGTCGCCTCCAGCGCCACGAGCAGCCGCGCTGCCCCCACCAGCCTCCAACGACAAGTCCGCTTCCGACATCTTGCTCGCTGCAGCTCCGAGCGCGGCTGCAGTTCGTTCATAAGCACGCATAAAAAGCGAAAACATCGCCAACGTCAAGTCATCCTCTCCATACTCAAGAGCTGCACGGCTATCGCTCGCGACGGACCTTCATTGCCTTCCGACAAGGACATGACGATCTGCGTCTCGTCCTCGTCGACTTCCTCGTCCAGGGGCTCCGTGCTCGGCCCGTCGTGCTCGTCGAGGCCTTGAATCGGGTCAGCAACCACAAAGACCGGGGCGGCGCTGCTCCCATAGCCAGGCTGCGTCACCGCCTCGGTCGGCGCCTCTGTGTCCCGCTGCGTCGGCGCCTCTGTGTCCCTCTGCGTCGTCGCCTCCTGCAGCGCCACGCCCGTGCTGCGGCGCCGACGACTCCACGCGACGGGCGCCCTGTCATGTGGCGTATCTCGGAAGCCCGCGGGCGTCTCCTGGCCCGAGTCGTCGTCGCCAAAGGCCGGCACGAACACGCCCTTCATCGATGCGTTCTACTCGAAGTACTATATCTGCGTAATGGCCATGGCAAGTTGCCATTGGCAACAAACAGTCCGCATCATGACCTCCACAAACAAATAAATGGCGCACCCATGACCTCTTTGATTTGATATTGAACACAATTTCGAAAAAATCGATTTCATTGAATACTCAGTAATCAATAGTAGTCAGTGAAACGAGGGGATGATCCTAGGAAGAGTGATGATCACTTCAACCCCCGCGGAAGTACGGGCATCAGCGCGGCTTGCAGCGCGTCGCGGTCGCTGGACGAGCGCATGTCCAGCTCCCAGCGCTTGCCACTGGTGGTGACGATGGCGCAGCGCTGAGGATTGCTGCTGCCGGCGAGCGACGACCCTGAGCGGAAGAGCCCCTTGGTCGGGCTCGGCTTGACGGCCTTGCCCCAGTCCACCGCCGTGACCTCCGCGAACGGAATGCACATGGGCTTGCCCCCCTTTGGCGACGTGGGCTTGACGGACGTGACCACGAGCGTCTTGAGCGAAAAGTCGACCGAGAGCTGGTACTGCGCGCGAGCTCCCGTCCAGGTCGACTGTGATGGCAAGGCAAGAGCGGACGCGTCAGCGAGAGGTTACCGCCAGGTCTTCTTCACATGCCACGCGCGTCTCCGCTGCCAGCTCACCATTGTGATCTCGTATTGCGTCTTGGCTGGGACCTCCATATTCGCGCCGTCCTTTCCCTATGGATGCACACGAGCCCGAGCTTGGTAAGCGGGCGCCATGGGTATGGGGGCCACGCACGGGCGCTTACCGCTTCCTTCGCTCCACTCGCCGTTATCAGAGCTCGTGTAGCGTCCAGCGGTCGGATGTCCAGCCGCTGGAGACTGGTTGGCGCGGGAGGCATCGAGTTCTCTCGTTTCAGCTCAAGCGGCGACTGCACACCATGATACACACTCATGTCAAGCCACAGTCCCAGTGACCCGGCGCGGACTAGCATGGCTCGTGTTACCTTGCTCCCAGGCGAAGAAGAAGCGACGGTCACAGAGTTTGCACGATGCAAAGGCGAGCCAGACTGTGCGGTTGTCGGAATGTGAGCGATGGGTGAGCTGGAAGGCGTCTCCGTAGCCTCTGCTTGGGCACTCGTTTGCGCGATGGGGAGCAGAAAGGTGAGGGTTTTCTGGACGCCCGCGAAGTCCTTGAGGATCTTGGCAACCCCGAGAAGTGAGACCGCGCGCAGGTCGACGTCGTCAATGGCCACAACCCGGCTCCTGATGGGGATGCCAGCCTCAGCGATCTCGCACGGCTCGGGGGCTTGCGTCAACCTGGAGATGATGGCTTGGTGCTCGGCCGAGGTGTCGAAATCGATTCCGAGAGGGGACTTTGTGACGACGACGCGCTTCAGCAGCGGCTTGCGCTCCGGACTCAGCATTTGAGAGTACGCGGCGGTGGTCGTGCTGAACGTGATGACCTTCTCGAAGCCTGACAGCGCCTTCAGCAGGTCGGTGACGCTCGCCAACCCGATAGTCGACACGTCGAACCCGTCAATGGCCAACAGCTCCGACCCAGACACGACGCCGCCGTGGTCGAAGACGAGCGTCGGTCCGCTCTTCTGATCCCGATTCATCCGGTCCACGACGACTCGACCGCCGGCGCTGCTCTTGAGATCGATCCCAAGCGGACCAGGCGGGATGCGGATGCGAATCTCGCGAGTCAACGCGATGCGCGAGGCCGTCGGTGTTCCCGCGATCGAAAAGTGGATCGTCTTGGGCTTCTCCGCCATCTTCTTCAGAATGCCGGTCGCTTGGGCAAGGGACAAGCAGGACACGTCCAAGCTGTTGATCTGCTGGATGGTGGCGCCCACTGGTACAAGCCCAGACCGCTGGATCGCACCTGGCTTGCCGTCTGCCATTGGGAAGAACCCAGCCACGCGCGAAGCATCGGGGCATGAGCCGTCAAAGTCGAGCCCTAGCGGGCCCGGGGGTACGTCCACGCTGACCTTGAGGCTTCGTTGCTGCAGACGCTCCATCAGCGCTGCGTTCCCTACCACAATGTCTTTGCTGTGGTTGCGTAGCTTCATCAGCAGCTGGGACACTTCGGCGAGCGAGTGCTGGTGCACGTCGAGCTTGTTGATGGAGACGATGAAGCTTCCGGGCAAGAAGTGCGCGCACGACTGGAAGGCCGGGCGGCTCGCGTCGGAAGGGGCCGTGAACCCGGTGATAGCTGCGTGGACTGCGCACTGACTGTCGAGGTTCAGCCCCAGCGGTCCCGGCTCAAGACGCATCTTGTGGCACTCGGGTTGGATCATCTGAACTTGGCGCGAGAAGACGAGCGAGGCGGAAGGCGGAGATTGGGCCAGCGTCTCCACCGCCTCGCGGCGTGTCATGGTCGACACATCGACCGAGTTGACTGCGAGGAGGATATCGCCCTCTCGGACTTCTGGAGTGAGCCTCGAGGCGACAGCGAGCACCTTACAGCGGGACACTCCGTCATCTTCAAAGATGAGTCCGTGCCAGCTCTGTGGAGGTTGCGCGTCGCGGATTGCGCTCATCTTGGACACGACAAGGCCCGAGCAAGACGGAGGCGCCGCACGATACAGAACGAGCTGCTTCTCTTGATCCCGCAGAGACGCCAGCAAAGACCGGATCTCCTCCCTCGGGCAGCTGGACACGTCCGTGCCATTCACCGCGAGGATCCGGCATCCGCAGTAAACTCGCGGCTGGAACTTCTCGATCGGGCCGGCCGACCCGTCCGGCAGCGGCTGGAACGCGCTGATGAAGGCCCCGTGCGTGACCTCCTCGTCGAGCACGAGCCCAAGAGGGCCGCTCGGAGCACGGATCTGGACGAGCTTCTCCACATCGAACCTGCCGTTGACTCCACCGAACGGAGCGCCGGGCGCGACCACGTGGTAGCGCGCAAAGGTGATGCGACGGGAGTTGCTTGCGGCGAGCTTCCCGAGACGCGCAATGACCTCCGACAGCGAGCAGTGGACGACGTCTTCGCCCTCGAGTTGGACGAGGCGGTCGCCGACGCGGACGGCGTCGCGCCAGTCGTGCCCCAGGTCAGTAAGCGGGGACGGATCAAGCGCGCAGACGACGACGAAGCCCGCATCACTCTCGCCGAGCGAGATGCCGAGGCGGCCCGGCGCAACTTCCACCGAGAAGTGCTCCCGGCCGAACGTATCCGCGCGTGCTGTCGCCGCATGCGTCATGCCGAAGGTGGAGTGTCGAGATCGAGTTGTTGGCTCGCGGGGCTTGTGTGCCTGGCGGGAGGAGATCAACTGAGCAGGCTGCTGGAAACGGACGCACCGTGCCCAAGACTTCGCCTTCATGCGCTCGGTATTTATAGCGAGAGGACTGCTGAGTACATGAGGCCCCAGGCTGAGGCGAGTGGCGACGACCATCCCTTGCGTTCTGATCCTTGCCGTGCCGGTGTCAGCTCCGACGTCACCTCTGGCAATCAGCAGCGGCAGGGTTCCTACTACCTGATCGACGCAAAGTATCTATCGTTTGTCCAAGAGAGAGATCCACCAACCGCGGGTACGTGCAATGTGGAAGCGTGGCATCAACGCAGCTCGCTGTTGTGTTGGTTCAGTGTATTACCTCCCGTCTCTTGTCGTGTCTCGCCTGCCAGGCGCCTCGGATCAGCGTCGCCACCTCCAGGTCCGAGCGCAGCCAGCCAGCCCCCTACACGCCTTCCCTCTCGTCTTCGCTCGACTCTTCGGATGACCGCCAGACTCCGGCGAGGGCGAGAGCGCCGACAGTCGGCCTACCGACCTGACCCCGTCAGTCCGTCTGGGACGAGCGCACGGCTCGCCTAGTACCGGAGCCAGTACGAGCGGCGGCGGATAAAGTTGTAGTCGGGCAGCTCGTAGATGGGGCCGATGGCCGCGAGCGCGTGCTCCTTGTCGTTGATGACCTCGTCGGCCGTCTGGCGCACGGCGGCGGCGTCCACGGCGTCGATGCGCGCGAAGATCTCGGCGGGCGTGAGGCGGCGGCCGTACGTGAGCAACTGGCGGCCAATGTCCTCGCACACGGGTGACGAGCCGTCGAGCTGCATGAGCATGTTGGCCTTGAGCTGCGTCTTGGCGCGCTCGACCTCCTCGTCCGACGTCTTGTGCACTAGGCGCACGAGCGCCTCCATCGTGTACCACGTCAGGTCGTTCAGCTTGTACTGGTCGCCCACGGCGTACACGCCGAAGAGGCCCGTGTCCTGGTAGCACGTGTTGAACGCCATGAACGAGTGCGCGAGCTCCTTCTCGGCGACCACCTGACCGAGCTTGGACGACATGTTGAGCCCGGCGCTCGACGTGCGGTCCCAGCTGCCGAGCAGCGTCTGCATGATGAGCAGCGGGAACGAGTGCTCGCTCGTCCAGCTGAAGCCCTCGAACGCGATGGCCACGTGCGCCAGCGGCATCGTGTCGTCCTTGATGCGGATGTCCGAGCCCACGAAGCGCGCCGGCTGCACGGCCGGGGCCTTGGCCGAGGTCGTCGGCAGCCCGCCGAACGACTGCGACGCCAGGTCCACCAGCTGCTGGTGGTCCACCGCGCCCGCGCCGGCGACCACCATGCGCGGCGCCGTGTAGTGCGTCGCGATGTAGTCCTCGAGGTCGCCCTTCTTGAGGTTGCGGATCTGTTGGCGTCATTGTCATCCAGTCAGTGGTCGGCAATACCTCTTCCCCCAAGTAACAGACAGTGTGCTGCTGCTGCAGCAGCAGCAGCAAGCAACCCGACCGCGACGTACGTTCTCGATGGGGCCGAGGATGGTACGGCCGAGGCCGTTGCCCATGTAGGCCGTCTCGTGCAGCCGGTCGAAGATGACCTCCTCGAACTGCTTGTTGACCTCCTCCATCTCGCGCAAAATGACGTCGCGCTCGCGCTCAATGGCCGCCTCGTCCAGCTTGGAGTTCTGCAGAATGTCGCTGAGGATGTCGAGCGCGCGCGGCACGTCCTTCTTGAACACCTTGGCGTAGTAGACCGTCTGCTCGCGGCTCGTGTAGGCGTTCAGGTGGCCGCCCATGTTCTCGATCTCGAGCTCCAGCTGCTGCTGCGTGCGCTTGGCCGTGCCCTTGAACGCCATGTGCTCCAAAAAGTGCGCCGCGCCGTTGTTCTCGGCCGTCTCGTAGCGCGAGCCGGCACCGATCCACACGCCCACGGTCGCGGTCTCGCCGTGCGAGCCCTCGGACGCGACGCGCAGGCCGTTGGGCAGCGTCGTCACCTCGGTCGCCGGCGCGTTCAGCACGTACGACGGGTAGTTCTGCACGGCGGCCGACACCGACTGCGCGCGCGACAGCAGCGCGGGGCTGGAGCGCGGCGCCTGGCGCACGATCTTGGAGAACATGGCAGCTACAGGGGGGTCCGGGGGACGAGGGCGGAGGGGGAACGGGGCGGCGGCACTCGCGCTTCCAGGCCACGAATGTCGAGTCGAGGGGGGAGACCGCCGGCATCCAAGGCCAGACCCGCTCGGGTCCCCACGTTTGGCGGGCCCTGGACAATTTTTCTCGAATTTAGGGATTTTGTCGGGTGCGAGCAAGGAGGAACTGCGCATTTGTATGGGATGGGAGAGTGGTTTTTGGAAAAATAAGTAATATGTATGCCTTCGCTACAAAGAAAGCTCGCGCGACGCTCGTCGCCACCCTCCAACCGGGACTCTTACAAAATTTAACATGCGAATAAATGAGGGGCACTTGGTTGATGGGAAGCTTGTGTACAAATTTCTCAGCAACTCTTGCGCTTTTTATCGAAGGCAAGAAATCAAATGGTTATGCACCACCGTTTTGGTGGTGAGCTGCTGGCGCGCTTCAACATGAAAAACGGTACGTCTGCATATCCTTGATATCACTGCGTCCGTCCATCACTGCGCCGCCTCGAGCGCTGCCACGCAACAAAGGAGAAGGGATACAAAGCCTCGGTCTCCGAGCGCGTTGCTATTGGTGTCCACGTTCCTTCCCGAGGCTACGGCATCAGCGGCGTGGCTTCGGTCGGCTTGGTGGCGGTCGCGCGCGCGCCGGACGCGTTGAGAACGCCGCCGCTGCGCCAGTCCACGGCGCTGATGACGACGCCAATGACGCATCCGGCCAGCGCCAGCGCTGCAAAGAGGAGCACCACGCCCGGGACGTACTGGTGGGCGCGCTCGTACAGCGCGGCGACCGCGAGCGGGAAGATCGTGAGGCCCGTGTTCATGGCGGCCGTGACGACGCCGTAGGCCGTGCCGACGTGGTGCTCCTCCACGACGAGCGGCACTGCGGGCCAGAGCACCGCCGCGAACACGCTGTAGGCCACGCCCAGCAGCACCAGCGGGGCGTACGGGGTGACCGCGGTCAGAGCCAGCAACAGGTGCGCCACGACGAGGATCAGCGGCGCGGCAGCGATCAGGAACGCGCGGAGCCCGATGCGGTCCACCAGCAGCCCGAGGAACGGCGAGAAGACGGCCGAGATCATGTACGGGATGCTCATGGGCGTGGCTGCCCGCGCCTCGGCAGCAGCCTTCCTGGCGCAGTACGTCGCTGTGAACGGCCCCGACTGCCACGCGTCGTCGTCGCAGTTGATCTCGCCGTCCTCGATGAACGGACCCGCTGCGGACGGGGAAAAGCACCGCCACTGGTCGTCCGGCGTCGAGATGGAGCAGCCCATAGAGAGGCGCGGCAGCGGCCACGCGTACGGAGGGGACTCGGGGCACTGCGAGAGGTCGATGGACTCGCAGAGCGTCTCGACTTGGTACGCGCCCTCTCCGCAGCGACGGCAGGCGCTCGGAGGCGCCTTGAAGTAGTCGCGCTCGATAAGGACGCTGCTAGCGACGCTGACGAACGGAACGATGCACCCGTAGATGACCACGGCACTCAGCGCGAGCAGCCAGAAGGACGCGCCGAACTGCTTCACGTCGCTCAGCTTGATGCGGTGGGCTGCGGCGCGCTCGGCGCGTTGGGACGCAGGGGACAGCGCTGCGCGCGTCGCTCGCCGGTCCAGCCAGATCACAAGCAGCACAGCCGTAGACGAGAGCAGGCACAGCCCGACGCCCGCCCACAAGGCCAGCGACACGTCGGCGGCTGCGGCGATCCGCGGGCTGAGCTCGTTGTTGATGACGCTGCCCAGCCGAGCCACGCTGAGGTTTAGCCCCAGCGCGAACGCTGCCGCATGTGCCGCCAGATCTGGTCAGTCGCTATTGGAGGGGTGCAGGCCAGACGCCGCGTGCGTACCGAGCTCCGTGTGCTTGAACCAGGCGACGACCAGCGTCTCCTGCGCGACCTGGAGGCTCTCCCCGCCCAGTCCGACGATGAAGCGCCCCGCCTGTCGATCCATCACAAGCCCAGCCAGGATCAGCAACTGCCCGCCCGCCGGCCGGCCGGCTCTACCCCTTGGCGCACGCGTATTCATACCAGCATCAAGTCGAAGCTGGAGAGCGACGAGCCCGCCGCGAAGACCATCTGGCCCGCCAGGATGAGTGACGAGAAGCCCACGAGCGTGACCGCCGTGCCGTAGCGGTCGACGATGGCGCCGCCCAGGAAGGGCAGCGCCATGTTAGGGACAGCATAGAGCGTGTAGAGTAGGTTCTGCCGCCGCAGCCAGCGTCAATGACGCGTCCCACGAGTCCAGGACCCCGCGTGTGTCGTCACATCAATGCAATGCAATGGCAAGGAGGGGGTTGTCCAACGTACAAAGCGCCACTCAAAGTCGCCCCGCGAGAGCGCGTGGAAGTGCTGCTGCAGCTGCGTCTTGAGCGCCGCCGGGTTGTCGTAGCAGTAGTAGTTGCCGACCATGAGCAGGCACGAGAGCGCCAGCACGCCCCAGCGCAGCGCCGCCGGGCGACCCGCCGTCGCGCCGCCGCTCTTCATTACGGTGTCGACTCAACTCGACTCGACTCAAAGTGTCGTGCCGGTCACGATCAATTGTTGTCGACCAATCAAAAGACGTCGAGTTCTCTATCCGACCAATCACAAAGCGGTTATTCCTGGATCCGACCAATCAGCGCGTTGGAATCCCATCAGCGCGAGTGACGTCGACGAAGCGAGCAGCTCTCGAGTCCCTCCCTCCCTCCCTTTGACGGTCTGACCAGCGCGTCCGTCGCCTCCATCCGCCGGCCGTCAAGGACCTTTCCCCGCGCCGCCCTGGACCCCGATGGCACCTCCCATCACTCTCCGACGCGCTCATCTGGGTCCGCAGCGAGCCCACAACCGCTCCCGCCGGATCGGACGCCCATGAACGGCACTGCGGGCTCTCCGCCGGCGTCTCCCCCCCGCCCGCGCCCCGGGGCCATCACGTGGCTCGGCGTGCTCCCGCACTTCACTCCGTTCGGCGCGCGGTGGCAGGACGAGGTGTACGGCATGGGCGCGATCGCCCTCGTCGCGAGCGACTGCATCGTCAGCCAGATCACGGTCTTGCCTCGCCACGGGCCGGACCGCAGCGACGAGCTGGTCGCCAACGGCAGCCAGCGCGTCGTGCAGCTGGCCGAGGGCGAGGTCGTCAAGGAGGTGGCCGTGCGCCGCAACGACAGGAGCGAGGTCCGCGCGCTCCAGCTGGTCACCAACCTGCGCGTGCACCCGTGGGCCGGCAGCGCGCACGGGCGCGAGCAGCGCGTCGTGGCGCCGCGCGGCTGGCACTTTTCGCAGCTCGTGGCCATGCCGCGCAGCGACTTGGAGGAGCTGCAGGACGCCGACAGCGGCGCGTGCCACCTCGGCTGCCGCCTGGACCGCGTCGAGGCGCTGCGCGAGCCTGGCGCGCTCGCGCGCAGCGACAAGGTGCGCACGAGCGCCGAGGTCCGCTTGCGCGACCCGGACGCGGAGCACGGAGAGTTGTTCTTCCGCGCGCACCGGCAGCTGCACGCGCTCGTCTTGACGTGCGGCCAGGGCGTGGAGGACGTTGTCGTGTTCTCGCGGCAGCAGTTCGACCGGTTCCTGCCGCTGCGCGAGCGGCAGCTCATGCCGAACGAGCACGCGCTCGTGCTCGCGGACGGCGAGCGCCTCGTGGGCGTCGAGGTGGCGTGCAGCAGGGGCACGTGCGCCCTGCGCTTCCGCACGAGCCGCTGCACGACGTGCTGGTTCGGGCGGGCCGTGTCGCGCAAGCTCGACAAGCTCTCGGCGTTCGCGGCGGGCGACGGTGAGGCCGTGTGCGGCTTCTTCGGCTCGCGCACTGCCGACGGCAAGCTGTGCTCGCTCGGCGCCGTGTTCGCCAAGCCCACGGGCGGGTCAGACGATGAGCCGCTCGACGAGTGCATGTAGGCGGCTGGAGAGTGTGTGACGTGTGGTGGGCGTTACCCTCGAGAGACCGTAATACAGCAGCTGAATGCGTTGAGAGATGGCTCGCGTCAGGTACTTGCGCGGCTAACTAGCTATACTATTCGTCTAGCTCTCGGTGGACTGGTCAATGATGGAGAAGCGCATGGCGAGCAGCGTCTTGAGCGTCTCCCGCGCAACGTCGACGTCGTACTCCTGCTCGTCGTCCGTGAGGAAGACGTAGGGCACGAGGCACGGGTGCTTCTTGGCCGCGTCGTCGCGCGTGGGGCCGTACTGCCAGCCCTGCTTGAGCCGCTCGAGCGCCCACATGTCGTGGCAGTTGCGCGCGAGCAGACCGCCCAGGTGCTCCAGAGGAGATGCATCGACCGCGGACGTGTCCACGGGCTTGGGTCGGTAGCTGTAGCTCTCTTCCCGGCGCGACGGCATGTCGAGGACGCGCATGAGCTAGCAGTGGACTTTGGCGAGCTCCCTCCTACAGGGCAATACTGTACTGTATACCCTAGCCGAGACGTCTAGCCCTATCGCCAATCGGGGGAAGAAGAATCGCAAGTGCGCCCATGGCGAGCGCCGTACACTGAGGAGTGACTCTACTCTACTGCCACGTTGGGGGGGGCGAGTACTGTACCGCTGCTTTAACCTGTGAAATGTACCCATCGGCACATGATGACGTCAGGGATGGGGCTACACTTTGAACCCATTGTGTTTAGTGTGGTGGAGTGGACCGCCACACCACACTAGTACTTCAAGTTCATGGGTCTTCTTGGGCTGACCCAGTTGCAGTTGAAGCGCATCCATCCGTGGGCCTGACACCCGATTTCTATTCGTTTGACACTGCACATTCGACCACCTCTTCACAGCACCGACGCTCCTTTTCTCTCTCTACTTGCACCGACCTGCGCTGTTATTCTCCACGCGCGGCTAGTACTTGCTGGACCGGTCAATGATGGAGAAGCGCATGGCGAGCAGCGTCTTGAGCGTCTCCCGCGCAATGTTGATGTCGTACTCCTGCTCGTCGTCCGTGAGGAAGACGTAGGGCACGAGGCACGGGTGCTTCTTGGCCGCGTCGTCGCGCGCCGGCCCGTACGTCCAGCCGGCGTCCATGCGGCCCTTGGACCAGACCTCGTGCGCGTTCTCGGCCAGCAGGTCCACGAGCCGCAGCAGCCGCGGGGGCAGCTCCACGCGCGACGTGTCGATCGGCAGCGGCCGGTACACCTCGACGCCGCCCTCGCCGTACGTCGTGTAGAACGGCGAGTCCTCCATCAGGCTGCTGCGCCGGAAGCTCATGGCCTCGCGCCGCAACGACGGCACCGCCGTGATGGGCTTGGCCTTGCCGGCGCCGTTGACGGCTCCGTTGACAGCTCCATTAGCTCTCGAGGCGCCCGCGTCGTCGTCCAGCAGCTCGCGGTCGGCCTCGTCCTCGTCCAGCGCGTCCGCCAAGGCCGCCGACCCGCCGCTCCCACGCTGGCCCCCCACGAGCGACCCGCTGCTACCGCCGCCGCCCGTTCCAAGGTCGCTGGCGGCCGACATGACGGACGCAGAGCGCGAAAAGGCCCGGCCGCTTCCGCCGCTGCTGCTGCCGCCGCCGCCGCTGGTCGCGCGCACGATCGTGTAGTTCATAAAGACGATCGTCTTGAGCGTCTCGACCGACGAGCGGTAGTCGAAGGCCTGCTCCTCGACCGAGAGCAGCCGGTAGGGGACCAGGTTGGGGTGCTTCTTGGCCGCGTCGTCGCGCGTGGGGCCGTACTGCCAGCCCTGCTTGAGCCGCTCGAGCGCCCACATATCGTGGCAGTTGCGCGCGAGCATGTCGCCCAGGTGGTCGAGGTGGCCGAGGTCGACCGCGGACGTGTCCACGGGCTTGGGCCGGTAGTTGTGGCCCTCCTTCTCGCGCGACGGCATGTCGATGAGGCACATGCGGAAGCGGTACATGACGTCCAGCGCCTCGCGCCGCACCTCGCTCTGCGAGCACAGCGCGCGCCGCTTGTCCTTGCGCAGGTACAGGTCCAGCATGCGCGAGATCTCATCGAAGCGCAGGCTCTCGCGCCCATCCGCCAGCACGCTGGTAAAGAGCAGCCCCAGGTGGTAGTCGTCCACGAGCCGCTGCTTGCGCGAGTAGCTCCACAGCTTGGTCGCCTGCAGCAGCGCCACCTTGAGCTCCTTGACCACCGTGCGCGCCACGTGCAGCGCCAGATGCCGCCACGGGATGCGCAGCGTCTCGCCGCCCAGCAGCTCCAGCACGCGCCGCCGGCGGCTTCCGCGCCGTCGGCCCCCGCGGGAGCTCCCGGCCGCGTCCAGGTCGCTGTCCCCGAACGACCCGAGCGACGACAGCGTCCGCGGAGGCGCGAACCAGCCGCCGCGTCCCCGCGCGACGCCTTCCTCCGCGTTCCCCGTGGCGCCCGCGTCCGCGTTCGCGTCCACGCCGCCAATCGCGGTGCCCGCGTCGTCGTCGCCCTCGGCGTCCGTCTCGTCGTCGCTCGCGTCGTCGTTGGCGCCCAGCACGACGCACTCGACCGACAGCTTGTTGTGGTGCACCACCTTGAGCGCGACGCCGTCACCGAGCAGCGAGTCGCCCTGCAGCCGCACCGTGAGCCCGGTCGGGATCATGTCCTTGATCGTCTGGTGGTCAAAGTTCTCCGACAGGCGAATGTGCGTGACGGCGTCCTTGTCCGGCGCGCCATTGCCGCCGCCGGTGCCGCCGCCGCCGGTGCCCATGCCGTGCCCCTTGCGCTCGCCGAACTGGATGCGCCGGTCGAATTTCATGCCGAAGCGCAGCAGCGCCACGACGCGCCAGACGGCCCCGCGGAAGAGCTTGCGCGCGCGCTGGCGCGCCTCCTCCTGGTCCACCAGGTTGGTCGAGATGAGCCGCACCGTCTGGCGCGGCACGAGCCGGATCACGTCCTGCTGGTCCGCCAGCACGACCGTGGGCGACACGGCCTGCCAGTAGCTGCGCAGGCGCGCGAGCACGTCGTACTCGACGCCGTCACCGTCGCCGTCTCCGTCGCCGCCGTCGCCGTGCTTGGCCACCTCGTAGTACTCGGACAGGATGGCGACGAACATGTTGACGAGGATCTGGAAGACGAGCACGACGAAGCTGCCGATGAAGACGGGCGCCAGCCGCGGGTTGGCCTGCCGCAGCCGCGCGTAGTCCATCTCGCCCGCGAGCATGCTGAAGCACGTGCCGTACGAGCGGCCGAGCGTCGAGAACTCCTCGAGCGACGGCCCGAACGCGAGGCTGCCCATGGCCGAGTAGCCCAAAAAGATGAGGTTGAAGATGACGAGGAAGCCCATGAGGTCGCGCAGGGCCATGCCCAGCACGCGCCACAGCAGGTTGAGCGTCGAGTTCATGCGCAGGAACTTGAACACCTTGAGCACCGAGAAGGCCGCCGCCACGGACGCCAGGTCCGCCAGCTGCTGGAACGTCGTCAGCAGCGCCTGCAGGCTCGACCGGTCCAGCGCCTCGCCGTCCATATACATAGCGCCGTCGCTGCTCACGGCCGTGCGCAGCCCGCCCGCCTGGCCGGACCGCAGCAGCGCGCCAAAGTGCGCCGCGAAGGCCCAGGACGCGAGGTAGTAGCGCACGGCCCAGACGAGCACGGACGCGAGGAAGGCCAGGTGCGCGAGCTCGAACAGGTTCCACATGTCCGAGTAGAGGTACGTGCCGACGCCCATGGTGGCCATCTCGGCGGCCTCGCCCATGCAGTACGTCACGAGGAAGAGCACGAGGGCGGCCCAGAGCGCCACGCGCCCGTCCGCCCACTCGCGCGCCGCCCGCAGCGCGTCCAGGACCCGCCACGCGGCTCCGGCCGCGCCACCACCGCCTTCAGCCTCGGCCTCGACGGCGTCCACGGGCCCCATCTCGTTGCGCTCGAGCCCGACGACGCGCAGGTGCGAGCTGTGCGCAAAGTGCTCGAGGTGGCCCGACGGGTGCAGCGTCAGCACGTGCAGGCCGAGCGTGAAGACGCGCGTCACGGGGTTGAGCAGCGTGAACTCGATCGACAGCGCGCGCGTGGCCGGCGACAGCCACGCGTCCGCGCGCAGGTCGTCCACCGAGGCCGCGCACAGGTCCACCGCGTAGCCGCCCGTGCCGAAGTCGAGCGCGTGGCTCGCGCGCGTGGACGCGCGGCCGGCCGCCGAGGTCACGGTCGTCGCCACGGACGCGGCCGACGTGGTCGTGGTCGCCCACGTGAGCGGCAGCAGCAGCAGCGACGTGGGCGACAGGTGCGGCCGCAGCGGACCCAGCCCGTCCCGCCACGCGTACGTGCGCGCGCCGTCCGCGCCGACGAGCGGCTCCGTGAGCTCCACGTCGGGGCTGTAGAACGGGTAGCAGTCGGCCACCCAGGCGTCGTAGACGCGGCACTGCTGCTTGCGCACGCGCACCTGGCGGAAGCGCACGTTGCCCACGCGCGTCCACTGCGCGCCGCGCTCGGCGTCTTCCTCGCCGCCGCACACGCGCGCCTGGATGGTCTCGGCCAGCTCGTACACGTCCGCGAACGAGTGCACGTCGCAGACGCCCTCCTCTCGGCACGTGAGCGCGCCGAGCACGTCGTTCTGCTGGAAGCTGTCCTCGACCGGGAGCCACGCCACGAGCGAGAAGAAGACGGCCAGGAAGACCACGTACACGATCAGCTCCTGGTAGAACTGCCGCCGCTTCATCTCCTTGTACTCGGCCGCGACCGACTTGAGGTCCAGCTTCTTCTTCTCCATGTGGATGCCGCGGTACACGAGCAGCTGCGCCGACCCGAGCCCGCCCCCGCGCGGCCACATGCTCATGAACCCGCGCGCCGCGCGCCGCGTCGTCACGACCTGGTGCGCGACGCCCGCGAACGAGCTCGAGGCCGTCGCCGCCGGGGACAAACTGGGCGCTGCCTTGTGCGCCTTCTTGCCGTCGGCCTCGTCGTCCGTGGTGGACCAGCCGTCGTTGCTGCCGCCCGCGGCGCGCGCGGTAGGCACCAGCGAGCCGCGGAGGTTGGCGCGCACGAGGGACGCCACGTTGCGCAGACTCGGCTGCCGCAGCTTCTTGACTGTGGCGCGCGCATACATTTGCACACGCGACCATAGAGAGAGCGAGTGGTTAGCAAGCAGCGCCACGGGGGAAAGAAGCCGAGAGCCGAGAGCCGAGAGGAGAGGGAGACGCACGCTTGGGTTTACGGGGCAGTGGCTCGGCGCGGTCGCCGTCGTCCTCCTCGCTGAGCGAGCCCTGGCGCGAGGTCGCGAGGCGGTGGCGGCGGCGCAAAGTGCCCACCACGATGCCGCCGCCGTTGCCGCTGCCCGAGCGGCTCCGCAGCGCGCGCGAGCTGCCCGTGTTGCTGTTGCTGCCGCTGCCGCTGCCGCTGCGCAGCCGCCTCGGGGGCGCTTTGGGCGTCTGCACCTTGGGTGGCGGCGGCGCCGCGCCCTCGCCAGTCGAGGGCGGGTTCATGGCTCGGGGGAGCGCGACAGGAAGAGTCTACACGAGCACAGAGGTGTCCCCAGGTGACGCTGGTGACGCGTCGGTCCAGCGGCGCGTTCAGGAATGCAGAGCGTCTACCGGCTGATCGCGGACTTAAGTCAGTGTGTTTGTTCTATGCTGACTGGAATTTTTTGTGAGAGGTACTTTTTTAAGGATGTTCAAAACTCACTTGGTGGATTTTTCATAAGAATGATTGGGAAGCGTGCTCAAAGGCGACAGATCATAGCCCCCATTTCATCGATTTCGTCAGGGTATGTAATGGTTACGTATAGCTACTTGAAATAGTTTCGTAGTTATTATTGTATATATGCAATTGACTAATATTTACCATATATATTTCAAAATAAAATACTGTGAGAACCGATCGACACCTACTTCAACAACAAATCTCACAGGTTTACGCGGGATAGAAACGCGGCTTTGGCTGCTCAGATCAACGCCCTCCTTCCGCTTGGTTCGCCCGGTACGTACGTCGTACCCGCACGCACAGCAGCAAGCAGCAAGCGCAACAGTAGCGGCAGCAGCAGCATCGGCAATGAGTCTCCTGGGAGCGCGGTCCGCGCTCAAGACAAGCGCGCGCGCGGTCGCCGGGGCGCGCGCGTACCACTACAACAAGGGCACGGCCAAGGACATGATGGAGAAGTCGTGCTACCACGGCGTGAACTTTGTCGTGTCGGAGGACGCGACGGTGTTCGAGGCCGTGACGCGCATGGCCGGCATCAACCTCGGCTGCCTGGCCGTGCGCGACGCGCAGGGCAACTTCTCGGGCGTCGTGACGGAGCGCGACTACCTCAAGAAGGTCGAACTGCAGAACCTGACGGCCAAGACTACGGCCGTCTCCCAGATCATGACGAACCGCGCGCGGCTGATCACGGCCAAGGAGGACGAGACCCCGACGCAGCTCATCGCCAAGATGCTCTCCAGCGTACGTGCTCTTTTGCGTCAACGGTGGCGGTCGCTCGGCGGCTGATGCACGGCGGACTGACTGCTGCCCTCCTCTGTCTGGGTTTGTTGATGCCGGCCAGGACATTCGCCACTTGCCCGTGCTGAACGACGACGGCAACCTCATCGGCATGCTGTCTATCAAGGACATTGTGCGCGAGATCAACCGCGAGCACGACGCCGATATGGACACGCTGAGCACCTTTGCGCTCGGGCGCGGCGGCCACTTCGTGCTGGACTGAGGCCTCCCGCTGCACAAGAGGCCGCGCCGCGCCGTCAACTGGACGCGTCCGAAGGGCTGGGCTGGCTCGCTGACTCCGCCGCACCGCCTCAGCCACAGCCTGGACGGCGAGCGAGTGTTGACGCGCGGACTGGACGAGACAACGAAATACACAAGCGCGTGGTGTCCCCCTCGACTGAAGTACTGTACGGTACCTAGCCATGCCATGGCCGTCGCGAGGCGCTCTTGTTGTGGTGAGCTGCGTCCACGATGGCACGCTCGCCTCTGACCTTTTGTGAGTCGCAGGAAGAAGGCGCGGATGAGCTGAGCCTGCCAGTCTGCCTGCCTGCCTGCCACCCACCCACGTACCGACCCCAGTGACCACGCCAAGGCAGCGAGCGCCTCGGACTCTATGCGGCGCTGCTGACAAGTCAGTGGCAACTGGCGAGTCGCCAGTGGCAAGATCGCAGCGCTAGCAACCAGCTACCAGCAGAAGCGCAACTGCCGCCGCCAGTGGCACCTCACACCCACCCACCCACGCCTGTCCACCGCCGTACAGTGCTGACTGACAGTGAGCTTGCACCAGTCCTGTACATACACACGGGTGCGGTCTCCGCCTCGACTTGACCACGCCGCCATGGATTACACTCCACGAGGCGTGCGGAGAGAGTCATCGCCACGAACTCGACTCTCGTGATGATCATCTCACCGGCAGCCCACTGTGGCCGGCCACGCCTTTGTGGCACAAGTCACAGGGGCGGAAGCTCGCGTGTTGGCGCGTTGACCAATCAGCGCGCGAGTGGTCAGCGCGGGGGTTCAGCGCGCGCTGACCCCACCGTTCGTTGCATCCCCCTCCTCTGACGTCGGCCTCGGCCAAGGCGGCGGTATACTCTGCGCAAGACGATTGCGCTCTCTGCCCACGTGCCCATACAAAAGCGAAGAGCCAACCCAACCCACCAACATTGATCCGGGGCGTCCAGATCTGGAGGGGCACCAGTCGACTGTCGCGCATGGCATTCTATCGACGGCCGACAGAGGAGTCGGCGGTCGGTCCGGAGCGGCGCCGGCCCCATCCGCGCCCGAGTGCGGACCAGATCTCCGGCGAGCGTCCGACAGTCCGTCCGCGCGCCCACGCACGCACCCTCCGCCGCGCCGTCGACACGCGCGCGCCCGTCGAGGAAAGGGCAGCATCCGCAGCCGCGGCTGGGGCTCTGACCGCCCCGAGACGGCCGCTCGGCACTACCCTTTCTTTCTTTGCGCCGCGCCGCGAGCGGACGCATAGAGGAGCCCACCGGCGCGCGCGGGCATGCTCGAGGCGGCGCCCGAGGACGTCTCCGCGGCCCAGGCGCAGCGGCTGCAGCTCGTGGGCTACGTGTCCAGCGCCGTGACGCTCATCGGCGTCTCGTACGTGCTCGTGCACCTGCTGCACCAGCAATGGCGCGCGTGCGGCGCCAGCCGCGCGGCCGGCCGCCCGGGCCGCGCGCAGATGGACTTCGCGGCCAAGCTCGTGCTCGTGCTGGCGCTCTTCGACCTGGCCGCGGCCGTCGCGCGCGTCGCGGGCCGCGCGCCCGTGGGCAACGCCGCGCTCTGCAGCCTGCAGGCCGCCGTGCTGCAGGCCGCCAGCCTCGGCTCGTGCACCTGGGTCTGCTGCATCGCCTTCAACCTCTACCGCTGGCTCGTCGCCGGCGAGGCCGTCGCCGCGCGCCAGGCGCGCTTCCGCCTCTACCTCGCCATCGCGACCGTCCCGTCCGTCGGACTCGTCGCCTACCACTTGAGCAGTACGTGGCGTCGTGGCGTGTAGCGTGGACCGGTGGTTGTATTATTGGCGCCATCGTGTTGGTATTAGGAGGAGAGTGGAGAGGGGGCACAGTACTGACGGGCTCGTGTTGCTGTTGTCCGTGGGGCGACTGCGACGTGTGCCATGTCATGTGCAGCGCACCAGTACGGGGACGCGACGTTCTACTGCTGGCTGCACAAGATCGAGCTCATGTTCCTGACCTTCTACGCCTTCTACGTGGCCATGGTCATCTTCAACTTTGTCCTGCTCGTGCTCATCCACGTCAACATGAAGCAGCGCGTTGCTCGGTACGAACCCACGGCCAGCCACAGCTCCACTAGCAGCAGCTCCAGAGCTTCGTAGCTCCCATACTCGCTAACCGTTGGCTCGCTCGCTCCCGTGCAGACACGACACGATCGAGGCCGACACGTCGTCCATGCTCATTCGCCGCAAGCTGCTGCTCTACCTCGTCGTCTTCATCGTGCACCGCTCGCCCATGATGTTCTACCGCCGTACGTCCGCGTTCGCTGCGGCTGCTGCTGCTGCTTCTATCGGTACATACGTGATCTACACAGACGCACTGACCGCACACCGTGTCTTGCATGCCCACTCCTCGCTCTCTATACCATGTATTCGACGCTGCGGCAGTCTTTGAAGCGCTCGGCGAGCACCACATCAGCGTCGGCTTGTGCGCGCAGGTGCTGCAGGACCTGAACGGGCTGTCCAACGCCATCGTGTACGGCGGCCTGTGCCGGAAGCGGGCCGCGGGCGTCTCGACGCCGCTCGCGGACCGCCTCGAGCAGATCGACAGCGTGTCGTCGCAGACCGAGAGTCAGCACCACGTGTCGGTCGTCGTGCCATGGAAGAAGCGCGTGCACGCGCCCGCCGAGGACGACGGGCGCGAGTCCGGCGTGCTGCGGTCCGCCTCGACCGGCTCGTACCGGCTGACGCCGAGCGACACGGCGGTCACCGCCGCCGCCATCGCCACCGTGAGCTTCTCGGCCACGCCTGCGGCCACGCCGACGGCCACGCTCGGCAGACTCGAGGCGGGCGTCGGCTGCGTTCCAGGCAGCCAGTCGAGCTCGGAGAACGGCGAGCTGACGAGCTCCGGCTCTAGCGAGCGGCCGCTGTACCCGCTGCCGTTCTACCTGCAGGTCCAAAAGCGCCAGCAGACGCAGCTGCTATCGGACGCGCAGCAGCAGCAGCTCATGAGCTACAAGCAGCGGTGGAAGAACCACTTCGTCAAGGTCAAGGGCGTCGCAGAGGCGACCCAGGCCGCCGCCTCCGCCGCCGTCGTGGCCCCCGCCCCGCCCGCGCCCGCGCCTCCGACTCCGAGCGTCTCCATCTTCGTCTCCACGTTCAACATGGGCGAGAAAGACGTCGACGAAGCCCAGCTGGTACGTGGACCTCACGGCCCGTGTGGTATGCATATGTATAGCCTTGACACTGACCGCCCTCGTCTTGCCTTGTCGGTGCCGACGCAGCCGACGTGGATCCCAGTTGGCTACGACATTTACGTCGTCGGCGTGCAGGAGTGCATGGACCTGGCCGACCTGCAGTCCAAGGTCCTGCAGCACCTGATCGTCAGCGCGGGCGTCAAGTACGTCCACTACTCGTGCGAGATCGGCAAGCGCGCCACCGCGCTCGGGTACCACGGCTACATCGCGCTGAGCATCTTTGTGCGCGAGAGCGCCGTGATCCTGGGGCGCTTCAAGATGCCTTCCCGCTCGAGCGGAGGCAGCAAGAGCGCGCAGGAGGTCTTCCGCGGCAAGTCGCTGCTCGTGTTCGGCCGCGCGTCCAACAAGGGCGCCGTCGGCATGTCCTTCCGGTACGACGACACGTCGTTCGCCTTTGTCACGTGCCACCTGGCCTCGGACTCGTCGTCGTCGGGCAAGAAGAAGAAGCAGCAGTCGCAGCAGCAGGCGCAGTCGCAGCGAGGGACTGCCGGCGGTGGGACGGGAAGAAGGCGGACGCGCACGGACGAAAGCATGGGCGGCATTTTTGACGTCGACGCGGAGGAAGACGTCGTGGCGGCGGCGAGTCGATCCGAGCCGCCGAGCCACCGACACCCTCCGTCCAAGGTTCATCGCCGCAACCAGGACGCGATGGAGATCCTGCAGCAGCTGTACCTGGACGAGGAAGACCACGGCTTCGGCTTCCCGCACCTCCACCACCACAGCTTCATCCTTGGCGACTTCAACTACCGCATGGCGCGCCAAGGCGCGACGCCCGCTGAGATGCTGCAGTCGCTCGCGGCGATCGGCGCACACGACCTCCGGTATCGACCGAGCGCGCCTCTCCGCCGCTCCGAGCCAGCCGGCAACCCGATGGCGCCGTCGCTGCCTGCGATGCTGTCGCCGCCGAGCTCGCCAGCCATGCTCCAGCGCGAGAGCGACCAGTCCCCGAGCGGCTCCATGAGCTTCCATGAGTTCCTCACGCCGCGCACGGACCACCGCCACAGCAGCAGCAGCCTGAGCCTCCACAGCGCAGCCGAGGCCGACTTTAGCGGCCGCTCGTCGCTCCACGTGGCCGGCGGCAGCCACGACGGCGCCAGGGACACCCGCGAGGCGGTCGCGCGCAGTGCCGAGCGCGTCGCGCTCGAGATCCAGGCGCTGCTGCACGCGCACGACGAGCTGTACGAGCTGCGGCTGTCCAACCAGGTCTTCTTCGGCTTCCAGGAGCGCGCCATCGACTTCTACCCGACCTTCCGGCGCATCCGCGGCCAGGCGCTCACGGACCCGCGCGACCCGGCCACGTTCGCGTCCAACTACTCGCTCGCCGCGAGCCACGGCGGCTTCCGCGTGCCCTCGTACACGGACCGCGTGCTCTTCGCGTCGCTGGACGGCATGGCGGCGAACATTGAGTGCGAGTCGTACTCGTCGTGCGAGCAGGTGACCACATCGGACCACAAGCCCGTCGTCGCGACCTTCCGGGTGGCGCTGCCGCGCGCCCACGTGTCGGCGCAGCACTTCGTGACGGAGGACTACGCGTGGAACGCCAACTCGAGCGGCGCCAACCCCAGCATCCTCCAGTCCAGCCGCTTCGCGCGCTCCTTGCTCGCGGCCGGCCGCATGCGCGACGTCCCGGGCGCCTGCGAGCTGCGGCTGCGCATCGAGTTCCGGTCTATCCGCTGGGTCGACGCCATCGACTCGGCCGCCTTCGACCGCGCCGAGCACGTGCAGTTCGGCTTCCTCTTCCCGCTGCCGTCCGAGGACGTGTTCGCGCAGCAGCGCAAGCTGCACGAGGTCGCCGAGCACCTGACGTGGGGCGAGCACCTCGGCTCGGCGAGCGTCGGTGGCAGCAGCGGCGGCGGCGGCACCGGCTTTGATGAGTTCGCGTCCACGGTCACGCCCACGTCCAACTTCCATGCCATCAAGTGGAACGAGTTTGTCGAGCGCGGCCTGCGGTATTACACCATGGCCGCCGCGGCCGGCAGCAAGCACGTGGCCGTGCTGCTGCGCGCGCCGTCCTCTCGCGGCGGCCGCTCACTGTCCAAGGGCGCGGCGTCCGTCTCACGCCTGCGCGGCGGCGGCGCGCCGGGCAGCAGCAGCCAATCGTCCTCTATCTCGTCCCTGGCGGCGCTGTCCCCAACGCCGTCGACCCCGTCGGACGGCACGCCGGGCGCCGCCTCGCTCTGCAGCAGCAGCAACTCGACGCTGTCCATCTCGACGACGTCCACCGCGGTCGGCGCGTCGCTCGACCAGCTCTTTGGCCACGGATCCTTCAGCGTGGACGCCAGCGGCGCCAAGCGCGAGGTCGTCGTGCCGCTCACCATCGGCGGCCGGCTGCTTGGCCGCCTGCAGCTGCGCGTGGCGCTCAAGATGCGCCAGCCGCGCGCCAAGGGCACCTGAGCCGCAGCACGCACATGCTAGTTAGTCCCGGGAAGTACTGTAGTGTATCATAAACCGAGCCGTTGCCGTCGTGGAATACGTCCATCCATCATGGCAGCTTATCCTGGTTATTATGGAAATGATGAGACCATGACCTCACGCACTGGGTCCTCGTCACTTATTCTGGTTGAAGTTGCAGAGGTCTTTTATTCGAAAGCGTCCAATATCAATAGAGTCCTCTATTACAGCCCTCCCTTTTCATGCGACCATGTTTTGACCGACTGACTATCAATAGCCTAGCCTGTCCAAGAGCTCTTCGCACGAGCTCCTCCGGTCTCCGCCCTTGTACGTGCATGCGGCGGAGGTCCGTCCCTCCAGCCCATTCCTCAGTCCCATCCACGAACGACAGCCCTCTAGCCACACGTCCCTAACTCACGGCAGACGCAGCAGCGCGATGGGTCACACGGGCAGCGTGCAGCGCGGGGCGCGGCGCCACGTGCAGGGGACTCTATACGGCGAGCCGGTGGGCGGCGGCGGCGGCAGCGCGCGCGGGCAGTACACGCCGGCGCAGATGCAGGCGCTGTACCTGAGCCGCGGGCGGCCGGACATGGCCTTCCTGTCCAACCAGTCGGTGCTGCCCGAGGTGCCCGAGATGCAGCAGACGAGCACGGTGCGCAACCACGTGAACCTCAAGAAGGGCTCGCTGCGGCTCGTGCCCGCCGGGGGCCAAGGCGGCGGCCGCCTGAGCCTCGAGTTCGACTTCGACGCGACCAAGCCGTGCCGCGCCTCGCTCCTGGTCGTCGCGGCCGAGACGGTGGACGCGGCCACGGGCGCCTCGTCCTTCGCGCTCGTGCACCCGCACGCGCTGCCCGTGGTCGAGCGCCGCTTCCCCGAGGGCCTCGGCCAGCGCTTCCGGCTCTGCGACGCGGCGGACGGAGGCGACACGGAGAGGAAGGGGAAGGGCCAGGACGAGGACAAGGACGCGCCGCCGCTGGCGCTCGACCTGGGCGCCTTCCAGGAGCGCGAGCTGCAGTACCAGCCCGGCTCGGACGTCTTCCCTGTCGTCATCGTGCTGCAAGTCGACGACAGTGCGTCCTGCTGGCTCGCGGTCTGCCTGCCGGTCGCTCTGCCGGTCGGTTGGTCCACTGACGCGCTTGCCATTGGGCTGGACTTGCGTAGAGTCGGACAAGCTGCAGTCGCAGTCGACGTTCGCGACGCTGGAGCGGCTGCCGACCGGCGCCTGGGCCGTCAAGATGCTCAAGCAGAAGATCCTCGTGCGTCGACCCTACCACCCCTCTGATCACATACCTACATACAAGGAGGGCGAGAGAGACTGACTGACGGTGCTCGTGCGCGCGGGTCGAGCAGGTGGACGGCGTGACGTACGAGCTGCAGGAGATCTACGGCATCGACGGGTCCGTGGCCGCGGCCCCGGCCAAGCCGGACGGCCACGGCGGCGCGGACGCGGACGCGACGGGGGCCCCCCACGGCGAGATGGCCGTGCCGGACGGCGCCGAGTGCGTCATCTGCCTGAGCGAGCCGCGCGACACGACGGTGCTGCCCTGCCGACACATGTGTCTGTGCGGCGAGTGCGCCGAGGCGCTGCGCCAGGCGTCCAGCACGTGCCCCATCTGCCGCACGCGCGTCGAGGGGCTGCTGCAGATCCGCGTCGACGCCACGAGAGCGCCTGGCCACACCGACGCCAGCGACGGATAGGACGGGCGACGTATTTAACTTGCGAATCGCGGACGCGAGGACGGGAGGGGGCCGCTTTCTGGTGAGCTCGAGAGCGAATGAACGGTGCGCAATAGGGACGAGAGGAGACGCAGACGGACATTTGCGGTCGTGCGTGGTGGCTGGAGCGGGGAGGGCTCCCTGGGCAGGCGGCGGACAGGAGCAGCGGCGGGTATTTTACGTAAAACAACACGGGTTTAGAGCAATAGTTCCTAGCGCGTCCGCCTCCGTCGCTATCGCCGAGCGTGCGCGAGAGAAGAGAGAGATGGGGGTCGAGGGCCTAGTTCTTCTTCCAAATGCCCTTCATCTGTCGGTCAGAGCCCACGCAGGTTGCACGTCGCCAGTCAGTCAGCCTCTACCGCTCGTACACTCTTTCGCACCTAGAGCCTAGAGAGGAAGGGAGAGCCACACGCACCAGGTTGAGCCGGTTGCTCGTCGAAGGGGTTGGCGCAGGAGACGCGGCCGCGCCGGCAGCGGCGGCGGCGGCGTCGCCAGCGTAGTACGGGCTGCCCTGCCCCTTGGGGAAGCCGTTGCTGCCGCTAAAGAAAGCGCGTTGCGACCGCTGCGAGCCGCCCATCTCCTCCGGCGCGGGCTGTTTGCCAAGCAGTTCTCCGGCAGAATGAGAATGCAGGTCTGCGAGCGCAGGATGCCGCGCGCCGGAGCGGCCAGGGCTCCCACCGTTGTTGTCCGCGGCCACCCTTCTTCCTGGGCTGCCCGCGCCGCTCGAGTAGTTGTTGTTGTCCACGCTCGAGTTGGACCCGTCCGAGGTCGTGGGCGACGAGACCTTGGCCGAGTTGTACGTCATCTTGCGGGACATCATCTCCACCCTGGCACGCATCCGCAGCGCACGAAGCAGCACGACGCGTCAGTCTCCGAGCAAGATCTTGGATATACGAGAAGGCGGCACTTACATTTGCTCACGCTTCTTGAGCTCGCCCTCGCGGCGCATGTAGTCCACCTCGAGCTCTGAACGAAGCAGACGCAAAAAAACGCACGGCGTCAGTGTGAGAAGACGGGTACAAGTCCAGCGCCTTCCGCGACGCCTTAGGCCGTAACGCACCCTTGAGCTTCTTCTCGCGCGCCATGAGCGCGGCCTCCTGGCGCCGCAGGTCCTCCTCGATCGCCAGCAGCTCCTTCATCTTCTGGTTGTAGTTGGCCTGCAGCTGCTGGTCCGGCGCGGGCGCCGGCGCGCTGTTGGCCGCCGCGTACGCGCGCAGGCGCTGCTGCAGCTGCGGCACGCGCTCCAGGTCCTCCACGCGCGGCCGCCGCGAGCGCTACTCCGTGTCGTATCGAGTAAGCAAGCAAGCAAGCACTCTTGACTGTGAGCGCTCCTTATCCCGGCGGCAGCACCACATAACATGGAGGAATCGCATCTTATCTTACCTGGCGGTGCAGCATCCACCGGATGACCTGGAAGAGCCCCTCCGAGTACTGCGCCGGGATGCGCGTGAACTTGCCGGCGTTGATCTTCTTGGCGAGCGCCAGCTGGTTGGTCGCGTCGAACGGCGGCCTTGAGCACGTCGGGCACACGGTTAGACGAGTTGAGAGCACGCGAGTGGGGCACGGAGCGGAGCGAGGGGCGTACCCGAGCGTGGCCATCTCGTAGAGCAGGCAGCCGAGGGCCCAGATGTCCGAGCGCTCGTCGTACGTCATCTCGTTGACCATCTCGGGGCTCATGTAGTAGGGCGTGCCCACGTTGGTCTGCGCGAACCGCGACTCGCTGCTCAGCTCCTTGGCCAGCCCAAAGTCGCCCAGCTTGGCGTTGTTCTGTTGTGCGTCCACACATACACAAACACACCGGCCCGCTCTCAGCTCGTCAGCCCCTTCGTGAGTGGTAGAGCCGCGAAGAGGCGCTGGGGACACGCACGCTCGAGTCGAGGAAGATGTTGCCCGGCTTGATGTCGCGGTGCAGAATGGGCCGCACGGCGTTGCCCTCGCGGTGGCGGTGGCACTCCTTGAGCGCCAGGAAGATGTGCGTGAAGATGTGCCAGATGAAGCCCTCCTCAATGTACGACCTGCGACAGGAGCGGCGGACGGTCAGGGGGCGGGGCGGCCGTCAGTCGGGCCGTCGGGCCAAGCGTCGCGTATACAAAGCGCTATACAAACGTACCCCTCGCGCTTCTTGCGCTTGATGAACTGGCCCAGGTCGCCGCCCTCGCAGTACTCCATCACGATGTAGATCTTGGTCGCCTGCTTGTCGATGACGCGGTCCAGGTACCGCACAATGTGCGGGTGGCGCAGCTCGCGCAGGATGTTGACCTAGCCACACAGGAACCAGACCGGCCCACACATGTCAGCAATTGTATGCGTCGGCGCTCTCTTGTTCGGCGACCCTCCTGTTCGGCTCGCACCTCGCTCACGATCAGCTGCTTCTCCTTCTCGCTCATGGCGCCATAGTTGACCTCCTTCCACACCAGCGCCTGGTCGCCAGTACGAGGAACAAGACGAGGAACAAGACGCGGCGTGAGCGGAGCTGCTGGGCCTCCCGCGGGTCTCCGGACGCACCTTCCCGTCGGCCTTGCGCACGATCTGCGTCACGACGCCGAAGGAGCCCTTGCCGATGACCTTGACCTGCTCGTACGCGTCCATAGCTCGCCGAGGGGGAGGACGGCGCGGGAGGAACGGCGCGAGGTAGGGGCGTAGGGAGGACGGAAGCCTAGCGAGTCGCGCTCCAGCTAGCTAAATGCAGACGCGGGACGGCGGCAGGGCGCGCGTGGGCGGTCGGGTCGCTCTCGGGGGACGGGGAGCGGAGGGAGGGAGGGCGAGGACGTCGTCGTGCCTGGCCGCCGGCTTGTCTATCGGCGCTCTCTCTCGTCGCTTTCGCACTGTACGCCGCCCGCCGTCGCCCGTGTGTGTCTGGTTGCCTGTCCGCCCGCCCGTGAGTCGACCCATTAGACCCGTCACAGAATTTAATTATATTCTAAGTATGTTTTTGGCCCGTGGGCTCTCAAGATAGACCCGCGAGTCTTCTTCCCCCGACTTTGTGACCATTGCTTTCCGTTTACCCCCCGGTTCTACTCCGTTTGTAGTCAAGTCGAGCGACCGAAAATCGCCAGTTGTGTTCAGATAATCGATGGCATTTTTAGAGCTAGTGGGAAGTGAAGTTATGCTTATTATTGCTTTGGAGTCGGGTAAACCGAAAGCGTAGGATATAGAGTAAAACAGTATGCTTTCTGGTTTCCACACATTTACCCTGATCAAGTACACTGGAATGAGTTAGTCAAAAGTGAACGTACCACTCCATCGTGAGGATCTCTCGATTTGTCGTCACGAAAACTCTGGACGATCACACGACCCCAAAGTGGAGGCAAGAAGAATTCGCCCTCCGAGAACTCCTCGCGCTGCATGGAGAGCAACGCTGAGTTACTGCGCCGAAGACGAACCACTTTGCCGTCCCTGAGATATCGTCCAGCTTTGGACCCATTGCCGGCGGGATGAATGTATTCGTAAATTTGTCCACTGGTTAGTCGGGCTGCAGGATTGTTTTGGAGATGGTCAGGCCTCATTTTAAGATTGCATCCATCTAATTCACTACATATGCCCATCTAATACGCTGTCTCTCCTCGTAGAAGTGCAAGGCTGCGACTTGTGGCTGTTGCGTCGCAGCTTCCTTCCAATTAGACCCAGCGCATGCAGCTGGTGATCACGCGATATTAAGCGAGCGGGCTCCATTTCTGCGTCCTCTCATCATGAGCCCCAGGTCTGCATCTCTTGGCGCCAGTCCGTCCCGAGCCCGAGCCGGCGGTGGACGTGCGTGACTGCCCACGGTGTATCGGATATGGCCAACGCGTTACTCGGGCTCAGACTGCGAGGCCCCACCGTCTTGTCCAAATACTGTAGGCACACACAGCACAGGAGGCGAGGCTCTCAACGCTTCAGTGGCTGCTGTCATTTGTGGGTTAACATGGCGATACTGCTGATACTGTATATCAAAGAACACCGCAATTTGATATGATTTGGTTGATTTTCAAATCACATTTGACAGCGCAAAAAGTTGACCAAATTTTGGCTCTGAAACCAAAACTCAGCGCGAATTTTTCACCGAAAAATTGCGTTTTCACTAGGATTTTGCATCCCACTCCACCTTCCAACGTTTCTGAGCAATGATGAATGAGAACGCTTTAAAAATACACCATAGCACACAACGAGCATCACTTATTCTTGAATTTGTATGAGGAGGAATACCTACCGTAGAAGTGTACATAAACAAATCGTACTACTCTAATACAGAGATCTCTCTCGTCGATTATTAACTACTCTAGTATTGGCCAGGTAAATACACTTACTCGGAGTATATCTGAAGCTATGTTAGAATACTTTCGTGGCATTAAATCTACTCCCTGGCCTGAAACCAACCCCAGCGCCCGAAAGTGCACGTTCTCGTGCGTACGATGTCGCCCACCCTTTCTGGGTGGTATTCAGTTTTTATCGGACATTCCTACTATTTTCTCTGTGCTACATTGAGGGCGCGAAGGTGGCGGCATCGAAGCCGAGGCCGAGACAAGCGACCACGCCAAGACACGAAGACGGTGCTGCTCGACTTCTTCGCCGATCGACCCGACTTCGAGGCGCAATTCAAGCCTCCGATAGAGCTCGTCCAAGGCACTCGTCACGTCCAAGGCGATGGCGACGTGGCAGTCCGCGAAAGCGGCGGCGCTCGTGCTCTGCTCCCCGTGGACACGCACATTCAAGTCGAGCTAGTCTCCCGGCGCTGCCTCCAGTCGAAGCTGAAGCACCGGTACTTCAGTCGCCCAGCCGCGGAAAGCGCCCCCCAAGAGCGACTTTAGAGCGTCTGCAGGGCGGGCGAACGCGGACACTGACGACGCCGACCAGTCGTTTGGGGGAGGGTTTGGCTGCGATATCAGCGGCTTTGATGGCGGATGCGACGACGACATTGACAGCGCAGCGGGTGGCACCACACCGATGACATCACGTACTCAACGGACGGTCTTGTCGCTGCCCAGCGTGTGGTCGAGACGATTGACGTGCGCTACGAGCGCGTCGCCACGAGCGTGGGTGTCAAGAAGCTCAAGTCAAGCGTCTCGAAACCGCCTTGGCGCAGTTGCGGACCCCGTCGCAGCGGAGAAAGCCCGCCGATCCAACCACAGAGGCGCTCGTCATCAAGAGTGAGAGCGGGAGCGCACCCGCTTGAGAATCCAGAGCAGGCGAAGAGAGCGGAGGAAACGGAGGAGGCCGTGGAGCCGGACACGCCGTTTAAAGGTGCTGGATGACATGGTCAAGAGCCGCTCAGCCGGTGCCACCGAGTCAAGAACAGCGAGTGTATGAGAGGATGCGTGGCCAGCAGCGGACGGCGACGACAGGTGACGAACGCTCCGTGAGTCCGTGCTGTCGGCGACAACTCCCGCAGGCGGTCGGTCGGTCGGTCGGTCGGTCGGTCGGTCGGTCGCTGTCCTTCAAACGCCGACTCGGCCACCACACGCCTGCTGGTACCACAGACAAGCACTGAGGCCGCCACGAGCGCTTCAGTGCTCGTTCGCGAGCAGCGCGGCCTTGTCCTCGAGGTCCGCCTCCTCGTCCAGCATGAGCGACGCCGCGCGGATCTTGGTCGCGCTCGCGCCCGCGCCGTTGAGAATGGACCCGCTGCGCCAGTCCACGACGTTGAGCGCCACGCCCACGAGGCTGCCGGTCACGCCGAACGACACGAAGAGCAGCTCCACGCCCGGGATGTAGCGGTCGTTGTGGTTGTGCACGCCCGCGACCACGAGCGGGAAGAGCGCCAGCCCAATGTTCTGCCACACCACGCACAGACGGGCTCAGTACCGGTAGCGCAGACGGTTTATGGTTGTAGAGCCAGGCAGATGTCTGGCCGGAGGTTAGCATTTGCCGACCGCTGCACCGTGGACTTACCTGGATGGACGTAATCGCTCCGTACGCGCTCCCGACGTGCTTGGCCTCGACCACGTCTGCGGATGAGCAAACATGCCGTTATCAGGTGCCTGCGCTCTCGAAATCAGCCCAGCCCCTTGCTCGTGGGCTACACGGTACGTACACGGCACTGAAGGCCATAGCGCGGCGGCGAAGACGCTGTAGGCGATGCCCTGGAGCACCAGCGGCGCGTACAAACTGACGTCCGTCAAGCCTAGCAGCACGTGGACGAGCGTGAGCGCGAGCGGCGCGAGCAGCGCGAGCAGCGCGCGGAGGCCGATGCGGTCGACCACGAAGCCGAGGAAGGGCGAGATGACGGCCGAGATGATGTACGGGATGCTCATGGGTGTCGCCGCCTTCTGCGCCGCGTCGGCCTTCTTGGCGCAGTACGTCTTGGTGAGCGGGCCGTGCTTCCAGGCCTCGTCGTCGCAGTTGATCTTGCTGTCGTCGATCAGCGGCGGCGCCGTCGAGCACTTCCTCTGGTCCGCCGGCATCTTGATCGTGCAGTTGGCCGACAGATTAGGCAGCGGCCACGCGTAAGGCGGCACCGAGGGGCACCCGGGGGCCACGTCCTCGCACGTCTCGCTGGCGTATGCGCCGTAGTCGCAGCGCCGGCAGGCGGCAGGCGGCTCCTTGAAGAAGTCGCGTTCCATGAGCAGGCTGCTCGCGACGCTGTTGAACGGGATCACGCAGCCGTAGACGACCAGGCAGCTGAGCGCCAGGAGCCAGAACGCCGGCCGGAAGTGCTTGATGTCGCTAAAGTGCGTTGGCTGGGCACTCGCCGCCGCGGCCTTGCTCTTCGCCGCGGTCGCGCGCTCGGCGCGCTTGTCGAGCGGGATCACCAGCAGGACCATGGCGGACGACATGACGCACATGGCGACGCCGACCCAGAGCGCGGCCGACACGCCCTCCGCCTTGGCCACGAGCGGGCTCACCTCGTTGTTGATGACGCTGCCCAGCCGAGCGACGCTCAGGTTGATCCCCAGCGCCAGCGCTGCAGTAGTGCCGGCAAGGCCGCAGCGTCCGTCAGGTCCATCCACGACAGCTACCATGGATACAGCCAAGCTTGGGGGGTACCTAGCTCGCTGTTCTTGAACCAGGACGCGACTAGCGTGCCCTGCGCCACGCCCAGGCTCTCGCCGCCAAAGCCAAACAGCACGCGCCCAGCCTACGAGGTCAACGCACGCGCTGTTACTGTACGTCGCTGCCCGCCTCGCGCCCTCCAATACCAGCGAGCGGGCGCACCAGCATGAGGTTGAAGCTCGAGAGCGAGCAGCCGGCGGCGAAGACCACCTGGCCCAGCAGAATGGCCGTCGAGAACGCAAGCAGCATGACGCGCGCGCCGAAGCGGTCCACGAGCACGCCGCCGAAGAACGGCAGCGCGATGTTCGGGATCGAGTAGAGCGTGTACAGCAGGTTCTATCCCCAGACACACATAGATAGATAGATAGATAGAGAGAGCATGGGTCAGTGCAGGGGCGAGTCCAACATACGCAACGGCGTCGAGGTCGTACAAAGAGGAACTCGTAGCGCTCCTTGGGGAACTGGCTGAAGTGCTGCTGCAGCTGGCTCTTGAGCGCCGCGGGGTTGTCGAAGCAGTAGTAGTTGCCGATCATGAGCAGGCACGACAGCAGCAGCACCAGCCACCGCACGGGCTGCCGGCTCTTGTCCATGCTCGCTCGAGGAAATCAATCCCCCGCCGCCTTTCCCCTCGTTCTACGCTTGAAGGAGTCCTAAGTCCTATACTGAAGATACCGTGAAGAACGCCAAGAGCTACGCCTCGAGGTAGAGTGATGGTCAATGATACTGAAGTGTACCGTTTTTGTTCTCTAAAGTACGATTTAAGTTGAAGTTGGCGGGCGGGTTGAAGCCACCACCAACAGCTCATCGTGGAGGGCCAGCACGGTGTATTCATTAACCAGGCGTGCCCATACAGAGGAGCAGTGTGAGGCGATTGCTAGAGCACCATCGTGGAGAGCGTGTCGGCGGCCTGCTCGATGGCCACGCACAGCCGCGTGAGCTCGCGGCGCGCCGTCATCGAGTTGCCGTCCGCGAGCTGCTGCGTGACGCCCGGGAAGTAGCCCGCGCGGTAGTCGTCCCACTCGGAGAAGCCGTACAGCGCCTATTGCATAACCACCGTCAGCGTATAGCTTTAACCAAAGCAGAGAGAGAGAGAGAGCGTCCATGGAACGTACGTGCTTGAGCCAGGGCTCGCGCGGCGGGCCAGCGGGCAGCAGGAAGGCCTTCTCGGTCAGGAGCAGGCGCGTGTTCATCTCTCGCACGCGCTTAAAGTCGATCACGAGCTCGCCGCTGAGCACGCTGGCCATGGCCTCGTTCATGCCGTGCATCTCCTTAGCGACGGCGACGGCGGCGAGCTCGAAGCTTGAGATGGCGGCGCGCAGACGCGTGAGCGGCACGCTGGCGGCCATGTCCGCGCGCTGGAGCGCGTCCACCAAGTAGCGCTCGCCGAGGCGCAGGTCGCGCGCCACCTCGGTGAAGTCGTACTGGAGGAAGATGGCGTCGCTGAAGGACAGCAGCACGCTGCCGTAGAGCTGCGCGGCGGCGCGGTGGAAGCCGAAGCCCGGGTCGCCGAACGTGGTCATCCACTCGAGCGTGTCGTCGGCCGTGCCCACGACGCCCAGGTACCCGCCGTCGAAGTCCAGCTCGACCGTCGGGATGGCCAGGCGCGCCAGGAAGGGCGAGATGCGGCCCGTGGTGCCCGGCAGGTCCACGGCGGGCAGCTCGGCGCGCTTGTCGCCCTTCCTGGCGCGCGTGGCCTCGAGCCAGAACGAGAAGACCGAGTCGTCGCTGTCCGGCAGGTCCTCGCGCGCGAACGTCGTGTTGAGCGGCAGCAGCGACACGTCCGGCGCCTCATCGTCCTCCTCTTCCTCCTCCATCTCGGTCGCTGGGGCCGCCGCCGCCGCCGTCGCCGCTCCATCGGCAGAGACCGCGACGGTGGTCGTGGTGGCCGCGTCAGCACCCGCGAGACGCCTCCGGGCCTTGTCGTCCGCCGTGAAGAAGCCCGCGGTGTCGAGCGCGCTCTCGGGCTGCGCGACGGCGGCCGAGACGAGGTACACGTTGCGGCGCAACGACGCGGCGGCCTCGCAGTGCAGCGCGCCGGCGCCGCGCACCACGTCGTGCAGGTTGAGGTAGACGACGCCGCGGCCGCTCAGGTGCGAGAAGTGCCGGTCGATCCAGGCCGAGGACCCGACCGAGCCCAGCTGCTCGCCGTCGAAGCTCGCGAGCAGAAGCGTGCGGTGCGGCCGCCAACCGCTGGCCAGCAGCCCGCCCAGCGCGCGCAGCACCTCGAGGAACACGGCGTTGCCCGAGCCCACGCCCGCGGCGCTGGCCGTCGTCGAGTCGCGCTGCGCACCCACGATCACGTACCGGTCGGCCTCGCGCGTGCCCTGCACCGTCACGAGCACGTTGGTCACGTTGCGCAGCGCGTACTTGCTGCGCGCCTCCATGCTCGCCACGACCGCGTTGCCGCTGCTGCCGTTGGTCCGAGGGCCGGAGAAGAGCTCGACCGAGAAGCTCGCGTTGACCAGTCCGCCGGCGCGTGGCCAGCGCTCGGCGAACACGGCCGGCGCCGTCTTGTTGGCCGCGACGGTCAGTGACTGCTTGGCCGCGTGCAGCAGCAGCTCGGTGACGACGGCCGCGCTGACGGGCATGCTCGGCACGGGCGGCAGCAGGTTGAACGTGTTGGCGTCCGAGAAGACCTCGTCCACGCTCATGCGGTCCGCCGCGAACGACGAGCCGCCGTCCAGCGTCGACGGGTCCCCGTTGCCCATGTAGACCGACCCGTAGGCGGCTTCGGAGGGGGAGCGCCACGGCCCGTCCGGGACACTACGTCCTCCATCGTCCGCCGGATCACTGGAAAGAGAACAATACGCGTGCAAAAACGAGACGTGTCACACTGTCAGTGAACATATGTGGACAATATGCGACGCATCGCTGCCGCGAGGTGGACGGCCGGCCGGCCGGCCGGACGGACGGAACGCACTGGTAGGTGAGGACGGCGGCGGCGCCGAACTTGCCAGCGAGCAGCACCTTGGCGGGCAGCGAGAGCGCGCCGCCCATGCGCACGAGCACGATCCGGCCGGCCACGCTCACGTTGGCGCGCTGCAGCGCCGCGTAGTCGTCCGAGCCGCCGAAGTGCGCGTACACGAGCGCGCCGGCGGCCGAGCCGTTCTTGGCGTACAGGTGGAAGGGCGGGAAGGCCGCGCGCGCCTTGGCCGCCTTGCCGCGCGCCTTGAAGGCGGCCATAAAGTCGAACGCAACCAGCGGAGCCGTCGGCGTCGGAGCCGTCGACGCGGCCGCGCCGTGCTTGGGCTTCTTGGGCGCCGCGTGTAGCTCGAGCTTGAGCGCCTCGGGCTCGTTGACGAGGATCTCGAAGCGGTCGAGCTTGACGAAGCTCTCGTCGATGCCGAAGGCCACCGCCTTGGCGCGGATGTACTTGGCGAAGTCCTCGTTGCCGGCCGAGCCCGTGTGGCGCACGCCCTGTCCAGTCCGGCGAGTTGTCAGCCTGGCATAAGCTATTGCTACAAAGAGCGGGGGAGGGAGGGCGGGGACGCACCGCCGTGTACTGCTCGAGAGACTCGCGCACGCCCTTGGAGGTGGTGGCGCCCATGAGCCGCTGCATGGTGGGCGGCAGCGCGCCGAGCGACTCGTGGCTCGACAGCACGTGCAGCAGCATGACGCACGTGAGGATGCACAGGAAGAGCCCGGCGAGCACGGCCACGCCCACGCGCCGGCGGTGCGCGACCTCGGCCTCGCTCAGGTCCGACTCGTCCGGCCCGGCGGCCCGCGGGCTGTCGATGTACAGGCTGCTGCCGCCCAGCAGCCGCCGGCGGTCGAGGTCGGACGGCTCGTCCTCGGTCTCCTCGGGCAGCAGCAGCCCGCGGTCGTCGTCGCCGCCGTCGTCGTCGTCGGTCGAGAACGCGGCCGGCCGCGCCATCTCGAGCTTGAGCGCGCGCGACGGCGGCGGCGCCACGACCGCCTTGTGGTTGCTCGCCATGCTCTGGTCGCTTCGCTGCTGGTCGGGAGGAAACGGGGACTGGGGGAGCGACCGCCGGAGGGTGGCGAAGAGGTGGCGGCGGCGGGGGGGGGGGGG